>PVKM010032577.1:0-10125 GCA_004027735.1 Carollia perspicillata
TAATCTCTCAGGTTAATTCGGGTTGTAGTTTCAATGATTTAGCACTAGGAAGCTGTGTTCTCAGAGAGATGGTTGGCCCTCTTTTTGGAATCCAGAATAGCCCAAATGGTTATGTGGGTAAAGTGTTTTTTTCCCTGTAGGTGCCAAAATTCTGTTAAGAAAAAGTTAAAATGTAGGCCTCTCTTTTATGGTCTTTTATTGAATTCCCTTTAACACTTTATCTAGCTCTCCCTTTTTGTCACTTGTCATCAATGTGCTACAGATGTTGTGGGCCTGACCTAACTTGTCTCCTGTCTTCCTTTCCCAGTTGGTCTTTGACCAAACTAAGAACTGAAAAGTGTTAGTGCAAGTTGTCTGTTGTGAAGAAATCTCTGAAGTGAGATAATCTTTTAAATAAAGATTTTACTTATTTATTTTTAGAAAGAGGAGAAGGGAGGGAGAAAGAGAGGGACAGAAACATCAGTGCGTGGTCACCTCTCGCATGCCCCTCACTGGGGACCCGGCCTGCAACCCAGGCACATGCCCTGACTGGGAACAGAACCGACCCTTTGGTTTGCAGGCCGGCACTCAGTCCACTGAGCCACACCAGCTGGGGTGAGATAGTCTTATTCTTATGGTTTTCTTGGCGAGTTTTGTGGGGCTAGTGAATACCCCATGCACAGGCAGGTCTCTCATCCGTGGACTTAATGGTCAGCCCATCAGCCATCCTGCCCACATCACCAAACCCTTTAAACTCTCAGACTCAAGTTAATGCCTTTGGATACAGGAGGACTCAAAAGCATGAGCTTTGCCTCTGATCAAGGTCATCTGAGAAAGGCATTAGATGCCTGTGTACTTAGAATGAACTTCAACTGAAGCTTTAAATTCATGGTAACCTCAGTTAAGAAGTCAGACGTTTTCCTAAGCCGTTGGATTTCCTTACGTCTGGGTGGGCCTGCTCTCAGTCCACTTGCTTTTGAGTGGAAAAGAGCTAGGAAGGTATTTCTTCTTAATTTCCATCGAATGAGCATTTCCCTAAAAAATTATTTGAGTGTTCACATTATTGAATCATTTGAAACATATATTCTGTTGTCAGTGGCTAGACCTGTTTAGCTAGAATGAAGAGATCAAGTAGGAGGAAAGTGAGAAGAAGAGAGAGCTCATGAACTGGACGGGTAGGTGAGAGATTACAGAGAACCTTGAAGAGGTTCAAGAGGTGTCAGAGGGGTTAGACTCTGTAGTCTGGGTAATGGGGACCATGGAGTTTAGAGCAAGACATGACTACAATTTTAAATAATTCATCCAGTGGTATATAGAATTGTTCATTCAGGGATGAGTGTGTGTGCTGTTACTCTCTACTGTAGTACCCATGACAGCTGTCATTCACACAGCATTTTCTCCACTGAGCCTCGACTTAGCCTGAGTGTTTTTCTCAGCCTAGCACTGCGCGTAGCTGGGTCTAGTTGATGATAATTGGCAGTCCTGGAGAACACTGTCATTCCTGGTTGAGAGGGTGGAAAGATTGGTGGCAAAGACCGTATTGTCTGGATAGTTCAGGTCTGAGATTTGTCCTTGAATTAGAACAGTGACAGTGGGACTGGAAAAGAAAGGATGAGGTGTAAGAAATTGAAGTAAAATTGCCTGGTGAGGTTAACTAGGTATTGAAGGAAAGGGAAGCGGGGAGAAATAAAAAAATCCTATTATGCTCCATTGTCTTAGAATTTAGGGTGTATTTGCTATAACCTTAGTTTATAGAGAGGAAGAATGCGGGAAAATAAATGACTCGGATGGTATTATTTGCACAGGATCTCAAATATCTTGTCCCCAGGACATCTTTCATAAGGCTTTCATAATTTATTCCTAGTAAAAATTGCTAACTACTCTGTATGTTCTTACGGCTAACAAACCTGTATTTCAAAGTTGTTTCTCTTCCATCTGCTACTTTGTCAGAGCTGTTTATTTATAGATTTGCAAAGGAGTTGTGTGGCATTAGTGATTCCTTCAAAATGATAAACTAAGCCATGAACGTAGAATGTTCCAAAACATATTGTTTGAGAGTCAGAGATTCTCTCATCTAATAATCTGAATTAAAATGTTTCGACTGCCTGTTTTCTGTATGGAATCATAAGCTCCTGATATACTCTCTCATCTGCTTCCAGGGCCTTGCCCTGTGCTGGGAATGTACAAATTTCAAAAATTGAATCATGATGCTTCTGTTTTTGAATAGACAAAGAACCTGAGTCTAGAAGATGTGACCACAAGTGATGAAAATTTTGTGGCTGGATTAATAGACTATGAATGGTGTGAAGACAATTTACCAACAGGTGTGGCTACTCCTCAAACACCACAGGTTGGTTAATTTTATTACTGTTTAAAGCAGGATAGATTGTATCAGTTATAAAAACATCTTGGCTCTAACATGTGATCTAGTATGTGCTTGCAGACTTAGTGAATTCCTAAACCATTGAAAGCATTAATGAGAGATTGTTGGACTATTCATGAAAGGGATGCCATTTATTTCCAAGTAGAAGGAAGCCAAGATTGTGTTTTGGAACACTTTGTTGCTTCTCTTCTCTTTTTTGAAAAACGAGACTTCCGGCCAAGATGAGGTGTAGGTAGACACACTGTGCCTCCTCGCACAACCAAAATTAAGGACAACAAAAATTTAGAAACAAAAAAAACCAACTAGAACTGACAGAAAATTGAACTGTACGGAAGTCCGACATTCATTCATTCAGACCAGTAAGCGGCCAGCTGAGAGGGGTCGCGGCAGGAAAAAGTGGTGGCTGGTGGACCCTGGTGCACAGGCGGCAGCTGGCGTGCCCCGGGCACAGGGAGGAAATGAGTAGACCTAGTGAGGCTTGCAAGGTGGCTGGCTGACCACAGAAACATTCGCGCACAGATAAAACAGGCAAAAACGGGGAGTGAGACAGACCTCACATCCTAGGGCCCCAGTGCCAGGAAATAAAGCCTAAAAGCACCGATTGAAAACACCTGTGGGGGTTGAGGTGCCGGGAGAGACTCCCTGCCTCACAGGAGAGTTTGTTGGAGAGACCCACAGGGTCCTAGAATGTACACAAGCCCACCCACCCAGGAACCAGCACCAGAAAGGCCCAGTTTGCTTTTGGGAAGAGGCAGAGGGGACTGAAATCAGACAGAGAGCAGGGCAAGCACCATTGTTCCTTCCCTCTCTGACCCCACCCCCATATACAGTGTCACAACCCAGCAACTGGGTCGCCCCGCCTGGGTGAACACCTAACGCTCCGCCCCTCATACGTAACGGGAGCAACCTGACCCCCCCCCAAAAAAAATGGCTCAAATGGAAGAACAAATCAAAGTCCCAGAGCCAATACTTTTAAGCAACCAAGAGATAGCCTGCCTATCAGATGCACAGTTCAAAGCATTGGTGATCAGGATGCTCACAGAATTGGTTGATTTTGCTCACAAATTAGATGAACAAATGAAGGCTACACTAAATGAAGTGAAGGAAAATGCACAGGGAACCAATAGTGATGGGAAGAAAACTGGGACTCAAATCAATGGAGTGGACCAGAAGAAGAAAGAAATAACCAAACAGAAAAGAATGAAGAAACAAGAATTCAAAAAAATGAGGAGAAGCTTAGGAACCTCCAGGACATCTTTAAATGTGCAAACATCCAAATTATAGGGGTGCCAGAAGGGAAAGAGGAAGAGCAGCAAGTGAAAAACTTATTTGAACAAATAGTAAAGGAGAACTTCCCCAATCTGGCAAAGGAAATAGACTTCTAGGAAGTCCAGGAAGCTCAGAGAGCCCCAAAGAAGGTGGACCCAAGGAGGAACACACCAAGGCACATCATAGTTACATTAGCCAAGATTAAAATGAAGGAGACAATCCTAGAAGCAGCAAGAGAGAAGGGGACAGTTATCTACAAAGGAGTTCCCATCAGACTGTCACCTGATTTTTCAAAAGAGACCTTACTGGCAAGAAGGGGCTGGAAAGAAGTATTCCAAGTCATGAAATGCAAAGACCTACATCCAAGATTGTTCTATCCAGCAAAGCTTTCATTTAGAATGGAAGGGCAGATAAAGTGCTTCTCAGATAAGGTCAAGTTAAAAGGAGTTAAAGGAGTTCATCATCACTAAGCCCTTACTATATGAAATGTTAAAGGGACTTATCTAAGAAAAAGAAGATAAAAAACATGTATAGTAAAATGACAGCAAACTCACAATTATCAACAGCCACACCTAAAACAAAAGCAAACTAAGCAAACAACTAGAACAGGAACAGAACCACATTAAAGGAGATCACATGGAAGGTTAGTAACGGGAATGGGAGGAGGAGAGAGATGGAAAAGGTGCAAAGAATAAGTAGCATAGACGGTAGGTAGAAAATAGACAGGGGGAGGGCAAGAATAGTATGGGAAATGTAGAAGCTAAAGAACTTATGACACAGGGACATGAACTAAAGGGGGGGGAGTGTGGGTGGGAGGGAGTATGCAGGGTGGAGGGGGATGAAGGGGAGGGATGGGACAACTGTAATGGCATAATCAATAAAATATATTTTTAAAAAAGAAGAAATCACAGGCCAAAAAACACCCCTCTGATTAAATGGTTTAATCCTAGTCATTTTTAAAATGTCTCTCACCCTCCTCCCCATTTGTATGCTTGTGCATATGGAAAAACTGCAAGAAAATTTACCAAAGTCTTAATAGTGATTATCTCTGGGTTGTAGTTATTGTGTCAATTTTAAATTTTTTAATGACTTTTTGTTTGATGTTGCCCAAGGGTTTAAATTTTATTTCATTTTAACCAATAAATGTTACTTTTAAACAAGAAAATAAATGAGGTGTAATTTACATGTAGTTAAATAGCTAGCTAGACTATTTCAGTGTCAGTTCTGTTTTGACAAATGCATACAGTCGTGTAACCAATGCCAGAATCAAGAGCTGTCCTGTTGCCCCTGAGTTCCCTCATGCGCCTTTGTAATCAGCTCCCTCCCCCTGCCAGCTCAGAATAGCAACTGATCTGCTTCCCTCTTCTTCTGGAAATGTTTTCATCCTCCTTGGAGTTTGCTGATCTTCTTGGGTGGACAGTTTACATACCCTCCGCTCCGCGGGGCCACGCAGAATCCGCTCCTGGCCAGCAGTGCAGTGCAGGAGCCGCTGTGCCGTCTCCACTCAGGGAAGCCCACCGGAGACTCGGCTTCCAGCGTTTCTCTCAGGCGCTGGTTCCTCGGGCACCTTTGTCTGTGTGATCGTCACAATCGTAGGAATTCTAGACTTCCAGAAGGAGAGCAGGAATTCACCGCACATCACACTTTGGTACAGTCTGTCCACCCTGGTGCAGCAGCGTTCAGCGCCCAGCCATGCAAACAGACTTAGTGCTGGGAACTTTTTAGAAGCGGAGTTCCTAAACTGCAGCCAGAACCTGCTGCGTTAACTCCTGTGCACAGCAAGGCCCCTGGTGGGAATATGTGGGGGTTCTATAGGGTGTACATGTGTACTCGGGAGGGGGACGAGTGTCTTCAGCCTTACCAGATAATGCCAGGTTTTCCCCCAAAGCGGTTGTATTGATTGTACTTCAGCCACAAGTGGAAGTGTTCCCATTGCTCCACACATTTATGAATACTTGGCATTTGTAGCTATTTAGTGTTTTCTAATCTGGGGAGTGTACAGTGATATCTCACTGTGGTTTTAATTTGTTCTTTTCTGATTACCTGTGCACCATCTCATATATTAATTGGCCAATGGTATTTCCTAGTCTGTGAAATGGTTTTTCACATGCTTTGCCCATTTTTTCTGTGATTGTCTCTTTTTTCTTATTGTATTTCTTATTTCTTAATTTAATCTCAATTCTCATTCTTTCTTGGTTATGTGTTGCAGATATATTGTCTAAATTTGTCATTTTACTTTCATTAATAGATGTGATTAATTTTGATGAGTTTGAGGTTGTCGTTATTTTCCTTTATGGTTTATAATTTTTGTGTCTTTTTCGCTTCTAAAAGTCTTAAAGCTCTTTTTTCACATTTAAGTCTTTAACCTGTCCAGTATTCTCCTGTATGGTGTGAGGTAAGGATTTACTATTTCCCTCATGTAATCAGTTGTGCCAGCACCATTCAAAAGTCCACTCCTTCCCGCTGATCTACAAACGTACTTCTCTGATATATCAGGTTGTCATGTGAGTGTGTCTGTTTCTGGTCTGTATTTTATTTTATTGGTTTATTTGTACTATTACCACACACTTTTTTTTTGAAGATTTATTTATTTATTTTTAGAGAGAGGGGAAGGGGGAAAGAGGGAAAGAAACATCAATGTGTGGTTGCCTCTCATGTGTCCCCTACTGGGGACCTGGCCCGCAACCCAGGCATGTGTCCTGACTGGGAATCGAACTGGTGACCCTTCGGTGCACAGACCTGTGCTCAATCCACTGAGCTACACCAGCTAGGCCAGTACCACACATCTTAATTTAATTTTGTAATAGTTCTTCTATCTGGTTGGCTAATTTTCAATGACTCTTTCTTAGGCCAATTTCCTCTTTTTCTTGCCTCTTTGCATTCCCATGTACATTTTAGAATCATCTTGACACATTTCACATACTCAAAAGTTGAAATTACATTGAATTTAAGATTCAAATTGGGACAAATTGCAATCTAGACCCTTAAATCTTCTGTCCATTACACATCTCTCCATTTATTTGGTTTTAGTTAATTGCATTTTAAAAAGTTTCCTAAACTTCTCCAAAAAGGTCCTACATATCTTTTATTATATTTATTTCTAGGTACTTTTATTTTTTCTTACTATTAGAAATGGTAGGTTCTTACGAATCACAGTTTTCTATCCCCCTGGTACTGGTATGTATATGTGAAGTTGATTTTTGTGTCTTGATCTTTTATATTCAACAACTGTCTTAAACTCTTCTTAATTCTTAGAACTCATATATCCTTTTGAGTGCTTTATATAGAGAAGTATATCATCCATGGATGACAGTTACATTTCTTCTAGTTCTTATGCCTTTAATAGCTTTTTCTTTTTATTATTGGGTTGGTCAAAAAGTCTATTTAGTTTTTTCGGTAAAATAAAAGACACGTTTTTCATTTTTGCCAATAATGTTATTGATTTGGGTGTTTTATGTCAGCTATCTCCTGTGTGGTATAAGGAGATAGGTTGACTGTTCTCAACTAATGTCTCAATTTGATCGCTCTCAACTTCAGTTGGTCTACCCGACCATGGAGCAGCATCCAGTGAGAGATCTCCAGCACAAAACTCCTCAAACCACTTCTGACACGCTCAGTCAGTCACAGCATCTTCTCCATACTCCGCACAGATCTTTTTTTCTTTACGTTTCAGTTGCATTTTTACCTCTCTCGAAATAATAAAACATAATATGCTGAAAATTTTGCGCATTTTCTTCCATCTTCAGTATTAAAATGGCTATACATAAATCCCCCAATTTTGATAAGTTTTTTAAAAATGTACACTATATCACATCTGTCACAATACAATCAAGCAACATTGTTTGGAATGAAGTTAAAGACAGCTAGGCGCTACTAGAGCCGTCTCAAAGGAAAAAATTAAATGAACTTTTTGGCCAACCCAATCTGACAATTAGCAGTCCTAGCAGGAGTGCAGACATTCTGTGTTCTTCCCAATTATTAACGAAAAAGTCTCTGTGGGAATACTTTGAAGTTTAGAACTTGGGTTGTATTGGGCTGAAGCTTTTAGGTAGGAGTTGTGTTTGCTTCTACCATGCTCCTGAAACACAGCCAACTCCAGACTGCTTTAAATTGAATTCTAGGCTTGTGAGTTTGGGGACCATGCATGTGGTATGAATTTGGGCCCCAAGCTATGTGAAGACTGTCCTCTGGTTACTTACAAATTATTAAAGGAAACTTTTTTTTCCCTTCTCCAGAGCTAAGGCCAAGATAGACACATTTTCTACCTACGTACTCCTTTGCAGGGCAAATTTATCTTTCATTCACTTTTTCAATTTTAGTTGTAGCCTCTCCGGGTTTTTCATGGGAGCTTCGGATCTAACTTACCGCCTCGCGTAGGTCTAAGGCTTCTGTGATGTTAAACCTATAAACCTATGCTGTAGGGTGTCTGGGCTCCTAGGGAGATGCCCTTAGGGCTGTGGGCAGTCTCATCGTTGGTGACATTTCTGGATTCCTGCTCTTGCTTCAAATTGGCCTCTGAGAACTTTCTTTGCCATTTTGCCAACACACCCATAGATTCAAAAGGATTAAAAAGTGTTTCCTATCCAACATTTCTGTTAAAGTATTTTGGTATGGTCTTTCTGCCCTAATTATTGACTAAACTTATTTTTGGTTACATATAACATAATAAGAGACAAACCATGGCAATCTAGGTATGGGAAGCAATTTTTAGGGGTTTATGTGTGGACAGTCTCAATATTGCCTACAGACCTGGGTATGTTCATATAAAAACGTGGCCTGAAATATGTTGAAAATTACCTGTCAACAGAACAGACTGAAGTGATCTAATGTACTAAAGAGAATGTAATGCACGTTTTCAGACTTCTTGGTATTGCCAGTAATGTCCTTTTGATAGTATTTCATTTTAGTAAAAATGGTACAAGGTAATTTGCAAGTGATTAAAGCATGTTGTAAAGAAATTGACTTTTCTTCTTCTTCAGTGTGCTTTATCCAGTGACTTCTTTTTTTCCAGTTTGCCAAGCATCGGACAGAATCAAATGGTCTGGACTCTAAATCATTAACTCCAGGTTTATGCAGAGCATCTGCCAATAAATTAAAGAACAAAGAGAATATATATACTCCTAAGTCCTCTGTAAAGAATGAAGAGTGCTTTGTACTTCCAGAGCCAAAGACTCCAATTAATAAGAACCAGCATAAAAGAGAAATACTCACTACACCAAATCATCACACTACACCCTCTAAAGGTATTTGCTGAAACACCTTCAAAGTCTCTTCTTTTTACCATGCTAAATAAATGTATAGCAGGTCAGAAATGCTCTCAGGAATTTCTAGGAGAAGTCAGCCTGCTTTTTTATCAGATGTTATTTGCATTAGCTGAAACGAAAGCATATTGGTCAACTTCTAATTTTTCTCAAATGATAAGGTGGTCTCTTTTATATATATATGAAGTTGAATCGTAGGATCATAGAATATCAAAGCTGAAAGGCAAGTTGGAGCTCATTTAACTGACCTGCCTTTTCCACAGCTGAGGAACCTGAGATTCAGCGGGGGGAAGTGACTTGCCCAAGGTCATCCAGGTTTAGCTTTTGCTGGCCCCTTTGCTCCCACTATAATGACTAAACCGAAGTCTCTGCGGAACGCTTCTTACCCGTCCGGATCTCCACGGCTGGGATCTGATCCTGCTCTGCCCGGTGCTGCCTCCCGCGCTCCAGCAGCCAGGGTGTACTGCCATGCCTTCCACGCACCTGTGGCCAGACGCCGCACCTCTCATTTCCCTCAGTTTCCTCTCTTCAGCTTGATCACCACCAATTATTTAGCTGTTTCCTTTATGACGCCTCAGCGTTTTGATTGCTGGCCTCACTTAAACATATTCTGTTTTGTTAGTATGCCTCTTAAAACAGTGCCTAGACCAGAACCCAGTCTTCTGTTCCTGGGTCTCACTAGGGCGAGATAGTGTCAGGAGAGCAGAGACTGAGTCTGCTGCGTGTGTTGCCGCACGGCACAGTACGTAGGAGCGGCTGTGTTCGCTGTCTGGTACAGAGTAGGCATCCAGTGCCTGGTGTACAATGGGGACCGTATCTGTTGAATGGAGACACTGAAGCCTGATAGGATTCCATTTACCATGATCTAGCCTGTGTCACTTAAAAAAAAGGGGTTATTTATTTATTTTTAGAGCGGGGGAGGGAGGGAGAGGGAGAGAAACATCAATGTGTAGTTGCATCTCGTGCACCCCCTACCAGGGAGGGACCTGGCCCGAAACCCAGGCATGTGCCCTGACTGGGAATTGAACTGGCGACCCTTTGGTTTGCAGGCTGGCGCTCAATCCACTAGCCACTCCAGCCAGGGCAGTCTATGTCACTTTTTAAAATGACATCTAAACTTTATTATCCTTTTCCCAGCAGTTGTGACCCAGTCTTGTTATGTTAAGACCCTAAGGAACCCAAACTCTGCAACATTGCCACGCGAACTGCTGCCAAACCACCCCCGGCGGCGTG
>PVKM010032578.1:0-16336 GCA_004027735.1 Carollia perspicillata
TTTAGCACCATTCTTAAAGGCCTTAGTATGTTCAGAATGGGAAATAAGCATTTGATCAACTTAGAGTCACCAGTTGCATTAACCCCTATCCAGTGACTAGGCCTGTCCTTTGAAGCTTTTATGCAAGGCACTGACTGTTTCTCTCTTGCTATACAAATGCTAGATTTTACCTTCTTTCAATATAAAGCTGTTTCATCTACATGAGTGTAGCCATCATCATTAATTATCTTAGCCAGGTCCTCTGGATAACTTGCTGCAGCTTCTGTGTCAGCACTTGCTTCTTCACCTTGTGCTTTTTTGTTATCTAAATGGCCTCTTTCCTTAAACCCATGGATCAACATTTGCTAGCTTCAAACTTTTTTCTGTAGCTTCCCCACTTCTCTTAACCTTCATAGAATTATAGGGAGTTAGGACCATGTTCCGGATTAGGCTTTGATTTAAAGAAATGTTATTAGCTTTTTGGTATTCTGTCTAGACCACTAAATCTTTCTGCATGTTGACAAAGGCTGATTCACTTTCTTTTCATTTGTATGTTCACAGGAATAGCACTTTTAATTTCTTTTAAGGACTTTTCTTTTGTATTCACAGCCTGGCTGTTTGGTACGAGGCCTATCTTCTAGTTTATCCAGTCTTTTTGCATGCTTTCCTCATTAAGCTAAATTATTTAAACATTTTGACTTAAAGTGAAAGACATGTGACTCATCCTTTCACTTGAAAATTAAGAAGCTATAGTAGGGTTATTAATTGACCTAATTTTTATGTTGTTGTTTCTCAGGCAATAGGATGCCAAAAACAAGGAAGAGAGATAAGCAACCATCAGTTGGTGAAATAGGACACACACAGGTATCCATTAAACTCATCGTCTCTTATGGGCCTGGTGTGTGGTGCCCGAAAATAATTACAATAATAACAGCAAAGGTCACAGATTAAAAATTAACATATCAAATGTAGTAGTAATAAAAAGGTTTGAAATATTGCAATAATTAGCAAAATGTGACCAGAGACATGAGAACAAATGCTGTTGGAAAAATGAAGCAAATAAACTTGTTTTGATGTACTGTCACCACAAACCTTTACTTTGTAAAAACAAAGCCATACAATATCTGCAAAGTGCAATTAAGTGAAGTGTAGTAAATAAGTTATGCTTGTTGATGATTAGCTTTTTAAAAAATAGGAAGTAGAGAAAAAGGATCAGAATAAATGCAAAAAATATGAAACTAATAATAAAGTGGTAGAGTAAAATATGAAAATAATTAAATTAAATGTAAATAAACTAAACAATTAAAAAATTAAAATTAAATGTTGCCAAACTAGATAAAACAACAACTCTATGCTGCTTATAAGAGTTGTACTTTAGTCCTGGCCAGGTGGTTCTATTGGTTAGAGCATCGTTCCAATATGCCAAGTTTGCAGGTTTGATCCCCAGTTAAGCCAAGTACAAGAATCACTAATTAACACATAAACAAATGGAATAACAAATCAATATCCATCTCTCTTACTCTTCCTCTCTCTTTATGCAAGTTGATCAATAAAAATAATTTGCACTTTCAATGTATAAAAAATAGGTACTCTGGAACATCTAGCAATAAATAGCCTGATATAAGACTAATTAGATATATCAATATGAGTTGATTTTACATTAAAAAAAGAAATATTACTCATGCTTCAATTCCCCAGAAAGAGATAATAATTCTAACTTGGTATGTACTCAAAATATAGGTTTAAAACATATGAAAGAAAAAAAAACAGGAGGACAAATAGATCATCTATAATCTTTGTGGAAAATTCTCACACACTATTCTCAGTACCTGGTGGAGCCTCAGGCATAAATCAGTAAGGATATGGAGGGCACAAAAAATATCATTAATGAAATGGATCTAATCAACATACAAGACACTGCCACTAACACCTTCAAGATACATCATCTTTTCAATTAAACACAGACATTTTTTCTGTAATTGACCTTTTTGTATAATTGACCATCATCTCAAAACAGCAATACTCAATAAATACAAAAGAATTAAAATTATATGGAGTTAATGTCGCCTGACAAGATTAAAATTTGCCAGAACTCAATAAAAAAAAGTTGCCTGAAGAATTCTAAAAATATTTGGCAACTTTTAAATAGCACATAGGTTTAAAAAAGTAAAAATAAAAGTTTTGGGCACACTTTTAATGGAAAATATTAATAATGATAATAAACATATTAAACTTTAGAATGCAAGTAAAGTCTTATCTATGAAGAAAATGTTTATCATTAAATACCTATACTACGAAAGAAGAAAAGATAAAAGTCAATTATCTAAATATCTATCGTAAGAAATTAGACAAAAATGCAGGAATGCAGGGCCAGTGGTAGGGGGTAAATGCAGACAACTGTACTTAAACAACAGTAAAATATTTTTAAAAATGATAAATTGAATATAAAAATGTTGAAAGAAAAATTAGGCTAAGAGTAAATTGATAAATTCGAAAACAATATTTTTTTTATAAAGCTTAGCAGAGAAACACCAAGTTCTTTGAAAACTAGCAAGTTCACCAAATGTTAGAGACTATTAAATATGAAAAGTATAAGACACAAACTACCAATAACAAAATGACAAAGGGGCTCTCGCTACAGTTTCTGCAGGCATTAAAATGATCATAGAAGATAGCATCAGTAACTATGCCAGTAATTGTGATTATTTATATGAAAAAGACATTTGTAGAAAATCACGATATGTCAAAACCAACAAAATATGGATAGAAATTGCACAGGTGGTTAAAAATCTTCCCATAAGTAAATAATACAAGCTTAAATGGATTTATTGGTGAATTCTCCTCTCTCTCTTTATACAAATATCATTAGTCTCCTAGAATTTTTACACAATACAAATAAGAGGGCCCTTTCAAACTTATGAAGCCAGCATGAGATGCCTTCAAAATCTCCAGAACATTACCAGATAGAGAGATTGCAGATTAAGCTCACTCATTAACATAGATGAAAAAAACTCCTAAACATATGTTAGAAATAAATTCTAGAAATATTAGAAACTGGTAGAACTTGAAGATATACGAAAATGTGTCCGCTAGGAATATATCCACTAGGGTGGATGTATTCCAGGCTTTCGAAGTTAATTTAACTTTTCAAAACCATTCCATGTAAATGTATTAATAAACTAAAGGGGGAAATTATATTCTCAGTAGATGCCAAGGGAAAGGAGAGGCTGGGAGAGGTCGACAGAAGTGGAGAGAGACAAAAAAACACACAGAGGGAAAATGATATAGGTAATGTTTTGAGACATAGAGGGAAATGGAATGGAAGACATTCATCATGCATCAAAAATTTCATTAAAATTTTTAAAATAAAACAACAGCACCAATGCTTTAGTAAATCAGGAAAGAAAGAGAAAAAAACCTTAATTTGACACAGTGTACCTAAAAAACCAAACGTTATACTTAATGTTAAAATATTAGCAGACTTTTTCCAAATTCAATTGGCAAGAAAAATGTATAGGTTTGAAAATACATGTGCTTATATTTTTAAAATATGCAATGTATATGTCCTTTTTTGCATTTTATTTTATTTTAATTGTTGTTCAAATACAGTTTCTGCAACCTATATGTCTTATTGTATGCGTTTAATAAAGTTACTGGATACAAGCCCAATATACAAAAATCAATTTATTTCTCTATGCCAGCAATAAATCAGTGAAATATTTTCAAGTGATACTATTATTTTAACACCCAAAGCATCAAATACAGATAATAAATAAATAAATAAATAAACTTATATATAGTGCGGTGGCATGAAAATCTCATAGATATTATTGAGACAAATTATTATACAATTGAAACAGTCAACATTGTAAAGATATTAATTTCTCCATATTTGTTTAATGTCATCCTACTGAAAATCCTAAAAGTGTATTTAGAAATATTCTTGTGCAAATTAGAAAGCAAATTCTAATATTTATATAGCAATTCACATGCCCCCAAAATGCTAAAGCAATCATGAGAAAAAACAAAGTTGAAGGACTCGACTTCTAGATATAAAAAAGCAATAATTAAAACAGTGTGACATTGGCTTAAAGAAATACAAATAGAATAATAAAATGGAATAAAGTGTTCAGAAACATATTCATAAATGTATATAAACATTTATGCCAAGTTGACATTCTAAAATAGTGGCTAAATGTTAGTAGGTCCATTTAACTTTTATTCATGTAAGAAAAATAAAACACTGACACTTGTCTCACAACACATAAGAAAATTAACTGTAGACAGATCCAATTAAGAAAATTTAAGAATCATAATGCTTATTGAAAACAACATAAGACAAAATGTTACAGCCTTGATGATAGACAAAAATTTCACATATAACATACAAATTCTATTAACCATAAAAATAGTTTGGCAAACCAAGCTATACTAAAATTAATAAATCCAATTCTTCAAAATATGAGAGTAAAATAATACAAAATGATTGCAAATACTAACACATAAGTCTAACAAAATCCTGTATTCAGAATACACTTCCAACAAATGGACCATAAACATAACATATTTAAAAAATAAAAAAGGCTCGAATTGGCATTTTTGAAAGATGATGTAAAAATGGGTAATCTAACTATGAAATTGCTAACATCATTCATGTTAGAAAACTACAAATTAAACCATGATGAAATATGATGACACTTCCATAAGAATTTCTAATATTAATAAGACTAAAAATGCTAACTTATGGTGAATAAGACTATACATTATTTAAAAATTCTGGAAGAATACTTGGCATTATCTATTAATGCAGAAATTATGCTCAAATAACTGGATATATACCCAACATAGAAGCATGCATATATGCACTGGAATATATGTACAAGAATATTAATAACAGCAAGATTCCTAACAGCCCTAAACTGTGAAGAACACAATGTTTATTAAGTGGGATACTCTAAAACTGTAGAAATGAATGAATCACTGTAATATTGGGAATAAATATCCAAACAAATTGTTGAGAAAAAATTCTGCAATGCGATCAGATTTATATAAAGTTCAAACAAGACACAAGTTCTACACAGTGATAGGTCAGGATAGTCACTATCTGAAGTACGATAATGACTGAGAGTAGGCATGAGGGAACTTCTAGGTTATCATCAATATTTTTTTTCTAGGTGTAGATCACATGGTTCTGCTGATTTTGTGAACATTCATCAAGTGGTACATTTATAGCACGTCATTTTTCCCAGATATTTGTACTATAGTGAAGATGTTATTTTAAAAAGAAACTATGATTCTACAGCTGGTTGTTATAAGCCATGCTTGAAATATAAAAGTTGTAGGCATTTTCTTTTTTTAAAATCCTCATCTGAGGACATGTTTATTGATTTGAGAGAGAGATGGAGAGAAAGAGAAAAAAGAAACATCAATATGAGAAACATTGATTAGTTGCCTCCCATACAAAGCCCAATCAGGAATAGAACCCATAACCTTCTGGTGTAAGTGGTGATGCTTCAACAAACTGAACCACCTGGCCACTATGGGCATTTGCAGTTGTAGGCATTTTCAAAAGAGAAATTGTGTTAACAATTTCAATGGCAATTACATTGGACTTGGTGTCCGTTGGCATAGGAAAAGATACAGAAAAATATGGTCCAGAGAAATCTAGTTTCTAATGTGGCAATAATGAAAGGATGGACATAGTGAAGATACGGATGAGGAGATGTCAGTTCAATGTATTATACTAAGTCTTGAGGTTATAGCAGCTTCTGCAAGTGGAAACATACATCAGACTCTAGACACTAAAGAGATATTGGACAAATTAAGTAAAAGAGATAGTCATGGAGGAAAGACTGATAACTCAGTCTTTTTTATGCTCATCCTGAATTGATATAACTATTGTCTGTTCATAGCACTTATATTTGTCACTCATTTTAATAATTGATTATGTGTATACTGCCTAGTATTATTACTTAAATATTTCAAGATGTATTAGGTTGAATCATAGAAATTATTAATATTCAACCATTTTATTTTAACCTATAACAATAGCAATTTCGCACAGTCCAACTTAGTCATGTGTGTTCCTTAGCAAGACTCACTTCTGTTAGCATTTTTTTATGCCTATCCTGTCTCTAAGACTTCTAAATCTCACTTATTTTATCCACAAAGTGAATATTCACAGAATTGTCTAATGATGAAATGAAACTTTCATGTCAAAGTGCTTTGCAAACTTTAATGTAAAGCCCTAGTTATTAATACAAAGACTAATATAACTTATTGTCAAAAGAAAACATTTATATAGTGGCTATAACTGGAATCTCTATAGCTAAAAAGAAATAGCTGGTATTATATCATAAGAACCCTGAAACACCAATTCAAAAGAACCTATGCACCCCAATGTTCATAGTAGCATAATATACAATAGACAAGTTCTGGAAACAGCCTAAGTGCCATCAGTAGATGAGTGACCTGAGTGGATCAAAAACCTGTGGTACATTTACACAATGGAATACTATGCAGCAGAAAGAAACAAGGAAATACTATCCTTTGCAACAATATGGATGGAACTAGAGAGTATCATGCTAAGTGAAATAAGCCAGGTGGTGAAAGACAAATGCCATATGACCTCACCTATAAGTGGAACTTAATCAACAAAACAAACAAGTGAACAAAACAGAATCAGAGACAAGGAAATAAAGAACAAACTGACAGTGACAGGGGATTGGGGAGACAGGTAACAGAGGAAAGAAGAGGGATGGTCAGGTCAAGGAACATGTATATAAAAGACCCATGGAAAAGGACAATGGGGAGAGCAATTGGGAAAATTGGCACAACTTTAACTGAACACTAAAAAAATTAAAATTAAATAAATAATAAATAAGTAATAAATAAAAAGTAAAAACAGTACTTTATAATAGAGAATCTAGTAAAATGTCAGAGGAGAGAAAAAATGAATGTGTCATTTGGATATGGCATTGTAACTATTTTGAAAATGTAAGGTTTCATTAGGTTACTTTCCTTCTTAGAAGCTGCCATGGACAACATTAGTAGCCTGGCATGCAAATTGTTCCACAGCTAATCCTCAGCTCTCATTTCCAGTCTCGTATCTCTGGTCATTCACCTTTTAGAAACCTACTATGTGTCAAATACTATGCTAGACAGTGAAAATGCAACAGAGATAAAAATGGCAAAGTGTCTGTCATGTCAAGACAGCTAATCTAGAAGACTAGGCAGACAACTCAATAGGCAATTACAATATAGTGAATAAAGACTAAGGTGATGAGCAGGACCTTCGTGAGTAAACAAGTTAATTCAATTTCAGGAAAAAGAATAATGTTTCTCAGAAGAATTGATGATACAATTTACACCTAACCATTAAATTAAAGGTTAAGGGAACGGTGGGTAGGGAGACATAGGCAAAGGCTCGGAAAGAGAGCATGAGATATTAAAACACCAGAGAGCTGGACATTAAATAGAGCTAGAGGCACAAGGTGGGATGGGAGACACTGAGGAGGTGAGCAGTTGTTTTAGGCTGCACCAGGAAGTTTGGGGTTTATCTTGAAGTAAATGTCACTGAATTCATTGAAAAAAATAATAATAAAACAGCAAGACAGTTGCATTGTAGAAAGGTAACTATGCCTGACAAGGGAGCACAAAATGAAAAGAAGGGCCCTGGTTTGTATGGCTCAATGGATTGAGCACTGATCTGCAAACCAAAGGGTCACTGGTTTGATTCCCAGTCAGGGCACGTACCTGGGTTGCAGGCCAGGTCTCCAGTAAGGGATACATGAGAGGCAACCACACATTGATGTTTCCTTCATCTCTTTCTCCTTCCCTTTCCTTTCTCTAAAAGTAAATAAATAAAATATTTAACAAATAAATGAAGAGTAAGCAAGACAGGGGGCAAGTAGCATAGAAAAGAAATTGCTACAGTACTCGGATGCCACATGTAGAACTGAACCCAGATGATGGTCATGAGAATGGATATGGTTTCACAAGTTATTTCATAGTCACTGAATAACAGTATTAGGTGAGTAGTTTTCTATAGAAGGGGAGAAGGTAATAAAACAGGGTTACCATATTTCTGCTGTGTACAACTAAGTTTAGGGTATTGGTCTTTAAAGTAAAGTGCATTAAAAGAGCAATAGGTTTAAAATGATTACCAGAGGAAAGACCAAAAATAGTTAAATTTGATATATTAACTTTAAAAAGCTTATCTGATATCCAAGAAAAGAAATTCAAGAAGTTAGCTACTTGAGAAAATGTAGAGCTTGGCATGGGGGCTGCAGAAGTTATGAGAGTGGAAATTGAACAAACACAAGAGATCAACCAGGACAGGTTGAAGAATGAGGACAGTAGTGTCAAGAGTATGTGCTATATGAACTCCAACTCTTCAGAGATGTTTAGAGAGGAAAAGCTACATTTGAGGACAAGGACCAAAATAATAAGAGAGAGCATTTTCCAGAGAACAAAATAAGATAGTATTTCTAAAATTTAAAAACAGTTATAGATGTTAAGAAATTACATTGAAAAAATTTGAGAAAAGCCATTAGATTTACAATAAGAAAGTCTCTGGTGATCTTTGGGTAAGTAATTTTAATGCATAGGGTCAGCAGCTAAAGATGCTAGCTAAAGGAGAACATGAGGATTAATGAAATTTTATTTTTATTTTGGAAGACAGGAGCATATTTACACGTCAATGGAGACATTTTAATGCAGGGAGAAAGGCTGAGTTAAAGGAAAGAGAAGACATTTCTAATAGAATAAGGTTTCTGGGAAAGTGTCAGAGATAAGAATCCAAAGACCAGGTAAAGAGATTAGTTTCCAGCAGGAGGAAAGATCCTTACCCATTATACTAAGAGTTTCAAAAAATCGTGTATTTAGGTCAAGTAATGGGGTCTACGTAGTGGGTGAGGTATGAAATTCCTACTGTTTCGTTGCTTTCATCATCTCTGTAAGATATAAAATGAAGAAAACTGCTGATACTAAAGTCAGATATGACATCTGTGTAGTAAATAATTTACCATTACCCCAAAAGAGGTTTGATCTTTGAAGTTAGCTTCTGGAAGTTTATCTCAAAACCCTTGGAATGTTGTGCCTGACTTTTTTGTGTGTTTGTTTGTCTGGAGGTCTTGAGTCACACCAGATAGTCAAAATATATGACTTAAGGTAAGGGCTAGCAATGCTAGAAATATTTAAAGTTTGATTTAGAGTGGGAACTTTGGGTTGTATGGTCATCCTGGAAATTGAGATCAACCACAATGGCAATCAATAAATTGATAAGCAATCAACCAATTCTATGTGATGGAACCCTGATAAAAACTCTGGACACAGTGGCTCAGGTGAGTTTTCCTGGTTGTCAATGCTCCATATGTATCGCTGTACATTAATGCTAGGAAGCAAAATGCCCTGACTCCACAGGGAGAGGTTCCATCCACAGGATGCAGACCATCCACAGGAAGCTCTGCATTTGGTATTTTTCCTGATTCTGCCCTATGCTATTCTTCTGTTGGATGATCTTAATAGCTATCTTTTCTCTGCAGTATACCATGAGTACAACAGCTTTTTGTATGTTTTGTGAGTCCTTCTAGTGAATTATCAAAACTCAGGGTTTCTCAGAAACACCTTGAACTTGCACTTGGTATCAGAAGTGAGAGTGGTCCTGTGTGGACTGTGTTTCTTCAAGCTACACAGTTGGCTAAAACTCTTGCAGTATTACAGGGTTCAGGCGAGTAGAGAAGCTATGAAGTCACTATTATCAAGAATGTGAACATGAGCAGAGCAGGGAAGGAGAAAAGGCTTAGTGGGCACTGAAGGCCTGGGGTGAGAAGTGAGTGGATGAGGCAGCATTAAAGTACAGTCTATTGCTCCTGTTATTCAATTTTTCTGGGTTCATGATACCTTTACTCCAAAGGATATTCTCTCTGTTTTGCAAACCTGGCATCTAGTCCCCTTTGTGTCACCTGAGTCCCCTATATTCTTGAATTGGTTCCCTATTTTGTTTAACACATCTATAATCCTAAATTGATCTATCTGATTTGTATATCCCCATGCACCATACTGAATTCTACTGTTTACAGTTTAGATTATAATATTTTCCTCTTATTTCAGTCTACACATGTAATCCTTTATCATGCATTTTAACTGAAACTCTGCTTACTGAGGATCTATAGGACACTATATTGGTCCTAAGCCAGTCTGGATTATGCTTGCTGACTTTCCTCTCCTTTGAAAGTTTGCATAGTCACACACTTATTTTTCCTCACACTTTGTTACAGAACATCTGCGCCTTGCTTTCCTTCCCCAGTCCCATTATTATTCATTTCCAAAGTACTGTCCTTGGAAAAACTAGTGACAGAGTATTTCAAGTTTTAAGGTGGCACTAAAATGATAATATTCCTTAGATTTAGGTTATGATTTCCAAACCATGTCTGAAGCTACCTTCTTACATCAGTCATATGCATAAGTAATAATTCCTTAAAGTTAAGAAGATTCAGAAATTGAGTCAGGAACAATGAAACTGACAGAACTGTTGATTTATAAATAATATTTACTGAACTACATTCTTCAGCATACAAGTATACAGAACCACCACAAACAGACATCTTTGTGCCTAAACATATGTGACAAATAGAATTTAGATGGAAGTATATTTTTTTAAAGGATAAAAGGGTTTCAACATACATTTGTCATTGGGTGTGAGAACATTGCAAGCTTACAAGTCTAAGCACAAGAGAATCAGCCTGTAATAAACATGGATTTTGTTTTCTCCTTTAAATACTTTCTGCATTTGCTTCATTGTCACCTTGTAATTTTGCAAATAGTACAACTTTTTAATCATGAACAAGACTCAGAAGACTTTATAGTCAACTTTGCAGCCCAAGATAGATCCTTACTCTAGGATTCTCATTGTGAATCCTGGATACTAAGAAAATAGGAAGATCTGAGGACTAAATGAAAGCCAAGTTTAATAATAACAAAAAACAAATGGAAAGAAACAGCCAAATATATTGTTTCAGAATTCTTGAGACAATTTTTTAAAGCATGATAATCTGCTTTTTAAAATTATGAGATTGGACAAGTTCCCATTACTTTACATTTATGTAATAAAGATATATGTGAATATAAACACAGATGGGATACCATGAGGCAGAGAAAGCATATTATAGTGCCGTGGTTTTAAAACTAGAAAACTTCCATCTTTGATGTCAATAAATTAAATTACATTATAAATAGTGGCTTACTTTAAATTTAGAAAGAAAATACAAAATACAATCTTCCTTCTGCACAGAATACCTACTACTTCACTTTTTCTTATTAAAATATTACTTGTAATTAAATTCCTATTCAACTATTATTGACTCAATAAAGCCCTCCTTATAATGTAATCATCATTTTGATCTATGTTCCCTTCAAACTGTCCACAAATTTGTTTATTCTCAAATATAGGCTATAATCTTATTATCTATGAGCATTAGTTTTGCCATCAGACAGCTACCCCTAAATATATGGGAAATGCTAAATATTGAATGAAAGGAGACTTACAATAATAGCTGAGTCTATTATTTCAAGACTAAAACAAGCAAGTAAATATAGAAGCACCTATGTTAACATAAAAATTATACCAAAATGACTAAGCTTTTAAGTGTAAAAATAAACCATAAAAACTACAAAATATATGTGAATACCCATATAATAAATTATATGCTTAGGGTCTCTCAAAAGGCAGAAATTTCATATAAGGAATGCATTTTATCTCCCACAAAAATATGTAAGAAATAATTAATATCCTTGAAATACAAAAAGTAATTTTAAATCTGTAAGAATAACCTTAAGCATCTCTATAAATTTATAAAATATATGAACAATTAACTTAAAAATTACACATACATAATAAACAATTAAACATTGGTCCAAATGACATGCAAATTAAGTGAAACACTCACACACAACAGCAACAACAACAAAGAGTACATGCTCCATACTTGCAGGCAAGGAATTCATTCTACTTATTTCATTCATAGTTCTGGATAAGGATGGTTCTAATAAAAATTGAATGGTGATGGTTATGAGAAATATACTATGTACTTGATGATTACTTGTTGTTGGTTTAAGGTAAATCTTAATTGAGTTTTAAAATAGATGCTCTTATATACATGATAAAACACTTATTAAAATTTATATAAAGCTTAAGTAATATTAGATGTATATATTTTGGAGATCTGCTGTGTAATATTATGCCTTTAGTTAATAATAATGTACAGTACACTAAAAAATCATTAGAAGGGTAGATCTCAGAGTAGGTGGAAGTTGCACTCAGCTTCTCCCAGGACCAAATTGTAATTACAATTAAATTACTGAACAAGCAACCTGAATAACCAACTGAAGAATACCTGAGCAGAAGACTTATTACTAAGGCTGTGAAAATAATCAGAAATTCCATCTGCCAGAGTGAGAGAGGAGACTGCTAGAAACTTAGATTCCCTCTTAAATGGGCCAGAGCACAAAATCTTGTTTGCAGACATTTAACCTGGGCTCCACCAGAAGAACAGAAGCTTGGAGCAGACTAGACTTATATCAGGAGAAATTAGGTTGTATGGCTTCAGGGAGAAGGCTGGGAAATGTACCAATGTCCTTTGTGTAAGTCTCTCTCCCACATCACCCAGAGCTGCCATCTTTTCTGGATGGAAAATATAGCATCAGCCTGGGAATATGCACCAGCCTCATTCTCCAAACTTCCTATGGACCTGTCAAGCTCACATCCTGCTAAGGAATCTGCTGTCTGCAGCCTGTTTGGGTCTTTATTGCAGTCTTTCTTGAAGGGCTCTGGAGAAAATCTGGGCAAGTTCGGAAAGTGTCAAAGACACACAGGAATAGATTGAGTAGAGTGGCTTAAGCTTATGACCATTTTCCTCTTCATGGCCAACCAGCACTGTTTCTACTACATCAGCCTGAGGAGTTGTATTAGCCTCACCCTCCTATCTCCCTGAAGCCCTGCCCCATGAACTGCACTCTGTGAAGTAGTCTCTGCTGACTATGGACACCCTGGACATGCCTTGCATTGTTTCTTGAGGGACTCTCAATGGAAACTGGGCAGCCACAGGAGGTGTCAGGAACATGCACATAGAGAGACTGAGTTCTGTGGACTTTTGTGGCTTTTGGGTGGGGATCATTTTCCCCCATGGACCCTGAATGATGCCAGCATTCCTGGGCAAAATCTTCCCTGCACATGGAAAAATCTTAACTTGTTTTAACCTGAAAGACTCTAATGCCCCCACACTAATGACTCCCTGAGATCCTGCCCCAACACAAATGTTTGAAGGCCCTGGGAAGGAGAGTGGAAACTGGCCTTGGTGTAACCACAGACTTTTGTTAAGTGGCCTCAGTCCCAGAACTGATACTGAGTTTGAATCTGTATCAATTAAGTGAATACCATTTGTTGATACATGGTGGCTCGGTGAGAACCTACCTCATGCAACTTGAATAGCAACAGAGGCTCCTTCAGTGACGGTGCCTAACAGGCAACCAGCAAGTTGAGGTGGATCTCAGGGTTCCTCGGGCTTTTTGTGGATCTACTCAAAGCTCAGTACTGGTGGAACCCAGCCTTGATAGAAACTTGGAATTTCCCATGCACACCCAATCACAATAGATGCAGCCATGAATCATGGATCACTTTGTAGTTCTTAAAGGTAGCCCACAGTAGGTAATATGCAACAGCTAACATTGACTTGCACCAGAGTCCATCCTAAGAGTTTCCAGACCAACAAACTTGGTAGCTGGCCTTAGACCATATCGGAGCATAATCAGAGCTCCACAAGTGGACCTAAAGGGAGACCTTGGGTCAAACCAAACCTTGCTGAAACAAATTCCAGTTTTGGGGTCAGCCTCCACACAGCAGGTCATAGAGAGTGGTCAGGGACAATCTTCATAGTCAGCCAGCCTGAGGGTCAACCCAAACCAGATATGTGCAAACAACAATCAAAACTCTACTACCACAGGAGAGCTCATAACCCACAGAAGGAACAGTCAAGGAGTACCTAACTCACATGATCAGGGAGACAGTGCTACTGAGCCTACAGAACCCCTACTACATAAGACAACCCTACCACCTGGGAGACATAGAAAATTTACCTAACAAACCTAAACAAACAGAGAGAGGTAGGTAAAATGGGGAAACAAAGAAATATACCCAAAATAAAAGAACAAGGGACATCCTTAAAAAAACAAAATGAAATGGAGACAATCTACAAGATAGAGTTTTTAAAAAGGGTTATAAGGAAGGTCAAAGAAATTAGGGGTAGAATGAATGAGGTCATTGACAACTTCAATAACTAAAATAGTAGCATTAAAGAGGACATAGAAACCATAAAAAGTTCCCAATCAGAAAATATATATATATCATCTTCAGTGAAAAATATACTAGAAGGAATCAACAACAGATTATATGAAGCAGAGGCTTGAACAGGTGATCTGAATGGCAGAGTAGCAGAAACTACCCAGTCAGAACAGAAAAAAAGAAAAATTTAAATATGAGAATAGTTTAAGGACCTCTGGAAGAACTTCAAGCATACCAAATTTGTGTAATATGGGCACCAGAAAGAAAAAAGAAAGAAAGAATTTGAAGCTACAATGAGTAAAGAATTGCTTAATCTGGTTAAGAAAAAAAGACACACAAATCCAGGCAGCACAGAGAGTCCCAAAATAGAGGACCTCAAAGAGACTCACATGAAGACACATCATAATTAAAATGGCAAAGGCTAATTAAAATGACAAAGAGGGAATTGTAAAAGTAGCAAGAGAAAGACATCTAGTTACTTAAAAGAGAACTCCCATGAGACTGTCTGCTAATTTCTCAACAGAAATATTTCAGGCCAGAAAGAATTGACATGAAATATTCAAAGTGATGAGAAGTAAAGACCTACAACCAAGACTATTTTACCCAGCAAGGATATCGTTTATAATTGAAAGAGAAATAAAGAGCTTCCCAGACAATCAAAAACTAGAGGAGTTCATCACCACCAAAACAGTACTGAAAGAAATGTCAAAGTGACTTTTTTAAGACAAAGAAAGGGAAAAGAAGAGGAACAAAAATATGTATAACAAAATGGCAATATGTAGGTACCTATAAATAACACTTTAAATGTAAATGTATTAAGTGTTCCAATCAAAAGACATAGGGTAGCTGAAAGGATAAGAAACCAGACCCATATAGATGCTGTGTACAAGAGACCAACTTCAGATTAAGAGACACATACAGACTGAAATTAAAGAGATAGAGAAAGATATTCATGCAAAAGGAAACCAAAAGGAAGCTTGTATCAGACAAAATAAACTTTAAAATAAAAGCTATATTAAGAGGCAAGAAAGTCATTACATAATGATAAAGGAATCAATTAAACCACACGATATAAAGCCTTGTAAACGTTTATGCATCCAACATAGGAGCAACTGAATATATAATGCAAAACTTAATGGATATAAAGGGAGAGATTGCAAGTAATTCAACCATAATAATGGACTTTACCACCTATCTGACATCAATGGATAGATCATCCAGACAGAAAATCAACAAGGAACACAGTGGTCTTGAATGACACACTAGATCAGATGGATTTAATTGATATTTTAAAAGCATTTCACTCCAAAACAGCAGAATATACATCCTTTTCAAGTGTGCATGGAACATTTTTTCAGAATAGACCACATGTTAGAATGCAAAACAAGTGTCAATAAATTTAAGAAGGTTGAAATTAAATCTAGCAAGTCTTCAACAATAATAATATGAAATTAAAAATCAGTTACAAAAATAAAACTGAAATACACAAAAACGTGGAGGTGAAATAACATGTTACTAAACAAATGAATGGATTAACAATGAGATCAAGGAAGAAATCAAAACATGACTTGAGACAAATGCAAATAAAAACACAAAAACCCAAAATTTATGAGACACAGCAAACACAGTACTAAGAGAGAAATTTATTGTGTCACAGGCCTACTTCAAGAAACAAGAAATATCTCAAATATGCTATCTAACCTTACACCTAAAGGAACTTGAAAAGATACAGTAAACAAAGTCCAAAGTAAATATTATAAATCAGAGTGGAAATAAACAAATAGAGTCTAAAAAACAATACAAAATATCAGTAAAACCAAGAACTGGTTCTTTGAAAAGATAAACAAGATCAATAAACTTTAACTAAGAAGAAGACATCTCAAATAAATAAAATCAGAAATTCAAGATAAGTAATAACTGACACCACAGAAATATAAAGGTTTACAAGAAAGCATTATGAACAACTATGGGCCAAAAATTGGATAGTCTGAAAAAGTAGATAAATTCTTAGACACATAC
>PVKM010032579.1:5201-16452 GCA_004027735.1 Carollia perspicillata
TATGTCTGTATTTCTCCATCGGGCACAGGAGGCTGTTTTTCAAACAATCAGCTTTAAGTTATTGGGAGCCTCATGATTGCCAGGTAATTGACTTCACTTGTGGGCCAAGCCAAATTGCATTAATTGAGTTGATCACAAATAATAGTCTCAAGCACCACTGCATCATGTGAATAATTAGCTCAGGTACACAATACTATAATTAAGACTCTGGTTTTAAGTCACACTTAACCAATTTGTTCTTGCTTCTTGCTAAGTGAGGCATCTCCAGTGGCTTAAATGTAGCAGCTGACGCTGTGGGGTTGTCACTGCGGGTGGAAAAGAAGAACCATCCTGCTGGCCCGTGGAGTGATCAGTGAGCGTGGCCTTGAAAGACAGGCAGATCAAGCACCTTCGTGAGGTGCAGGATGATGCGTGGGCAGGGGTAAAACCGAACCCTGCAACTGAGTGGTTTCCGAAGCCAGTTCCTGAAAAGTACCATGAACTTCTATTTTCGCCCCAGATTCCGATGGCTTTTAAAACCCCCAGTGGATCTTGGACATTTTCGCATACAGGCCCCAGTGATTTTTTTCGATGGTAACAGAGGTGTATTCCCTGGTGGGGGTCCCTGTGTGCCCGCCTTCGGCGTCTCTCCCTGTGCTGCACAGCATGTGGCGGAGGGGTCGGAGCAGCCGGGGCTGTCACTGGGCTCCTGCACCCTCCAGCCAAGTGACACGGGGGAGTGATGTAGCTCTTGCGAGTCTTGGTTTCTTATGTGGGAAAGGGGATTATTAGGATAGTGGGTTTTTTTTTTTAAACAGCGAGGTAATTGGGACTAACATGAGAACAGTATAAAATAATGGATGTGAAACATTTTATGCAAATAATATCTTTTAAATGCTATACCATAATTTTACCCGTTTGTCTAATTCATTTACTTCTCTGCCCACTGCCAGGCCACTCACCCCTTCGACTTTGGCCCTCTGACCCCAATCCTGCTTCTGTCCCGTCAGCCCGGACAGACTCCCCATCCCTAGTTATGTATGGTGTGAGGAATGAGCCAGGGTTTTGGTTTGTTTTGTTTCTTTTTAATAGATACGCAGTGATTCCAGAACTATGTATTGAAAATACTGTCCTTTTCCCATAGAATATCCTTGGAAGCTGTACACAAGCAATGGATGGTATCACTGTGGGTCAGTTTCTGCCTCAGTATGCCCACCCTTGCATCCACACCACACTGTCTTGACCACTATAGTTTAAGAAAGCCTTCAGCTCAGATTGTGTGTCCTCTAAACTTGTTTTTCTTTGATTGTTTTCTTTGATTGTTCTAAGATTGTTTTAATTGTTCCAGATCCTTTGGGTAATACATAGTTTAGAAGTGACTTGCTGATTTCTCCCAAATGCCTATTGAAATTTTTAATGCAATTGCATTTCATTATAGATCAATTTGGGGGAAAATTGCTATCTTAACAGTATTGAGTCTTTTAATCAATAAATATGGTATCGCCATTTTCAAAAGTGTTTTAAAACTTTTTTTCCAGCAATGTTTTCAGTTTTTATTGTACAGGTCTGAATATCATTTATTAATTATTTTACTTTTATTCCATTTTTTTAGTGTTACATTTTATTGTGCATGGAATTTTAAAAAGTTCCAATTTCAGGTTGTTGCTAATAAAAACAGCTAATTTTTATGTATTGATTTATTATTCTGTGACCTTGAAAAATCTACTTTTTTTAAAGCTTTCTTATAGATTCCTTAATACTGTCTATGTGCAGCACCTTGCTGTTTGCAAAACAAAGTTTATTTAAAAAATTATGTCTTTTATTTACTTTTTTTCTGTTATTGCACTCGCTAGGACCTTTAGTAAAATATTGAATATAAGTGGGGAGACACAGATGCCTGTTTTTTCTTCTCATATTAGTCTAAAATCATTCTAGTTAAATAGAATTAGCTGTAGGTTTTCTCACAGATGCTCTTCATTTGGTTGAGAAAGTTCCCTTTCATTCTTTGCTAAGAATTTTTAGTGGAAATGGATATTGTATTGTGCTGGATTCAGTTTGCTAATATTTTTGTTAAAGATACTTGCATCCATTTTAACGAAGGATATTGGGTTGCAGTTTTCTTCTGTTATCACGTCTTTATCAAATTCATAATGGCCTAATTGAGTGAATTAGAATTTCTTTTTCCTTGTCTATTTTCTGAACCATTTTTGTGTTGGATTGGTATTGTTTCTTGCTTACACGTTTGGCAGTCTTCATCGGTGAAGTCGTTTGGGCCTGATCATTCCTGGCCACTCCCTGGGCTTCACTCTTTGTCACACAGCTTTTTTCAGTTCCTGAAAGACATCCCTTCCTGACTACCTACGACCACCCTGTTATATGCTTCCAAGCACATCGCATCTCTCCATGGCTCCTATCATGTTTATCACGTAGTTATTTGTTTGATGGTTTCTCCCCTAGTGTGTGGGCCCCACACCCGAGGACCTGGGTCTGTTTTGTTCACCATCCTATCAACAATCTCTTTCAGGACACCAAGCACACATTTGCTCTCCGTAAAATCTCTGTGTGAATGAATGCAAAACAAAAACAATCCACTTTTGTACTTATTTGTCTTACTGCATTTATGTAGTGTTTCTGATTCATTCACTATGTGGCTACAAAGATTAGAGAGAGTCGCAGCATTACACAATCAGGCTCGTCTGAAGGTTATCACTGTGCAGTGTGGTAAACTCTACACTGCCGCCTCCTGGTTGCAGACGGGTCTCCCCATCCCAAGCCCAGCTCCATAACCTTTCCTGTGTCTTTCTGATGTTTTAGAACTCTCACTTGGGGTTGGGCAGGAAGTTATGGAATAGTGGAAACAACTCCCACTGTTTGGAGACTTCTGCCAGGTATTTCTCCATAATTCTCCTTAATGTCTTTATTCTCTTTAGACACAATTCAATTTTAATTCTGTTCAATATGGAGATTTCTCCCTTTAAGGCTTAGCATATGCTATTATCTACTGAACAGCTAAAACACACAGACACCGACACTAGTAAATTCCACTTACTAGCCGTGTGACTGTTAGCCAGTTTCCAAACCCTTCTACAGTTGTCTCACCTGCAAGATGGTGTGAATGAAAGCACCTACTACATAGAGTATAAAGTGCTTAGAAGAATGTTTGACACTTATTACACACTTAATAAATGTTGGATTACATTTAAAATCTGGGTCTCTAGTTAGTTTCTCTTGCCATACCTTACAGTTCCTCTCCTGCACTCCCCAATGATAAGACCTAGTTGTCACTTAATTGAACAGAGTCAGAAACCTTGGGGGACAGAAATCTATATCTTCATCCCTCAATTAGATTATGTATTTTCTGAAAGTAGGGACGATGCCCTATCACAGTGCCTACTATATAAAGAATATATATATATATATATATATATATATATATATATATAATTTGTTAATGGGTATCTTTAGAAATATTATCTAATTTCTATTTTTCATTCAAACTTTCCCTCAATAACTTCAATGTAGTGTATTCTATGCCACCAGAAACCCCCAAATTAGTTGAGATTAGAGTAGGCTAATGTCAGGGGGTCAGACCTTTTTAATGAGCACAAATTAAGGCAATTATTTACCACTAATAAGCAAGGGAAACATGGATTAAGCCGATTCTGGACCTGTGGGCTCTTTAAAATCTTCTTGCTGAAATTCCACTTATTAAAATGTTTAAAATATCAAGGATCACGAAACTTCCTTGCTTCGTTTGGCATCAAAGCAAGGCCAAACAAAACAAAAAGAAACATGGATAAAAGAGATTTCAGCTTCAAATAGAATAACCAGCTGCTGTGGCCACCTTTCAATCAGTCGGTGTTATGAACCAATCACACAGCATACAGCAGCTGAGTGGAGGCGAACAGAAATCAGGTCAATCAATTGAACTATTTTAACAGGGTAGTCAGAGTGTAAAAGAAAAAAGAAAGAACTGAACTTGGTATATTGGCATCTGTTGGACAGGACGCTGAAGTCAAGTGTGCCTTTTTTGTCATTAAGTTGATTCACATGTAACAAATTTGGAAATTTTTCTGTCTCTAATTGGTTGGTGTCATACAGTGAGGGCCTACCTTACCGTTATGACCACTTTTCAGTCCTCTTCCCAGTTGGAAGCACTCATAGCTGAAGCTGGAGAGAAGAATAATAAAGAGGTTTGGCTTGGTTTGCTCTGGTCTCTGAATCTTCAGTTCTCCGTAGGGGAACAGCGCTGATCGAGAAAGAAAGGGACCCATGGAGCTGAAGAGAGGGACATTGGCATCTGTCGGAATCACACCTCCTTATGCTGCTTTGATCACGGAGAAGAGCTTGTGGGGGAGGAAAAAATTTTCCTCTGCCTTTCTAGGTTCTTTCAGCTGGTCTATCAATTAAATCAACATGAGACAGATTAATAAGAGAAAATATCCAAATTAATTACATGCATATGTGTGGGAATCCCACACACGTGAGAGAATCAGAGATCCCCACACGTGTGAGAAGTTCAGAGACAGAAAGGGACGGTGGGATGTATACGTCATCCTGAGCTGCGGAATGAGGTAAGGCACCCGGGGGCTTCAGAGGAGCAGAGAGTAATTTGCAGAATTATTAGAACAGATGTTCAGTAATTAGATGTTTGCCCTGCCATATAGACAGATCGCAAAATGTTATTCCTGGTGATGACTCTTATTATGGGCAAGGACTCTGATTTAAATTCTTGAAGGGAGAGGCAAGGTCTCTGTTGCCTTCAGCTCAAAATAAGCCGCACGCGAAAGTGGGGAGGCTGTTCTGAACCCGTTTAGCTCTTGGGAGATGAGAACAATTTTCCACCTTCTGTTTTCCCTGGTATGTTATTTATCATGTATTCTTCCTGAAATGAAGAAGAAAAGTTCCATGTTTCCTTGTAACTCAAATCTAAAAAAGTGACGTTTAGTCTTTAAATTTTTCTTCAACTCTCTTTCTATGACTTACACGAGTTCTGTACTTCTTTAAAAGAATAATTCGACATCCCCTCCCCATGGCCATTCAGTTTTCCCGTGCACTCTATTTAAATGTCTTTTCAGAGAATGTGATAAGGATGGTTCAAAAGTAAAACTGTAATCGCTAACTTCAAGTAAATCATGGAAGATTAACTTTATCTTTCTGTAAAAAATGGAATAGTGTGCGAAATGAGCAATTTGAATATTTCCAGGAAAAGAGGACTCTCGCCTTACTTGATTGCTTTAAACCAACTGGAGAGATAAAAAGCATCGCACACTTGCTCCCCCAGCTCTCCTGCTCCCAGGCGCTCTCTCCTTTCTAGAGTGTACACTGACAATATAATGAACACACAGAACAGCCGTCAAAGGAAATGTTTGAGCTCCTGTGAAATTACGGGCTGCTGCAGAAATGACTTAAGCATGCCAGTACCTCTTGCTGCATTTAGAACAAATACACCACCTGCCCTTAGGTGCTGTCTGGTCGTTTGAATAGACTGCTCTGTAGCCGCGTAGAAGACTGCAAACATTCTCCTGTACGATTCTGCTCCAAGAAATGCAGCTTCAGCACCTCTCAACTCCTTTCCTCAGTGCTTCCCCCTCTGACTCAGCCTTTGCAAATGTTGTAGGGACAGTCACGGGTCTGTCCCCTGTGTGAAAGGAAGCCTCATTTTTGTGACTGTGGTTATCTGCACCCTTGTCTTGGGCTGCGGGATCTTTGAGCTGTGCTAGTTTGACTTTAAACTTGTGTGCCCCTCTTACCCCTAAAACCAATTGTTTGGACGTGAGTCCACATCACAACTAAAAGCTCTTTGCTATCAGACATGGATTGAATTTCAGAAATGTCCTACAGTGGCATCAACAATCTGAAATGGGTAAGTGAACTGAGGCACCGCAGCTGCATGGCCACAGTGTGGATCTCCTCAGCAGGGAAGACCCCTTTAGGTCTGTGTCCTTGGGAGCCTTTGTGTCCTGCCTTTCTGTGCTCTTGACCAGCCCCCTGGTGCAAGGGCACTAAGTTCTGCCTGCCTCGGGCAGGGTCCTGACAAGAAACCAATGGCACGCTGGAAGGGTGTAGATGGAGGGGAGTTTGAGAAAGCATTTTTTGCTAAGGTATGGGAAACCATCAGCATCATGTGGTACCTTGGATACTGGAGTGGCTACTGTTACCACTCCTGGGATTGAAGCGATAAGGAGAGAGAAGGTCCTGGACCTCAGAGGGAGGCAGGTGGGCATGGGGCTGGGACGTGGACAGGACAGGAGCTGTGATCTTCAAATAGAACAGGTCATGGACAGCCCGGGGTAGCCTTTCGGGGAGGGAGCTGAGGGGATGAAGGGTGGGCAAAAGTAGATTTACCGCTGTTTGTATAGAAATCATTACGATAATTAATAAGTGATAGTACAAGGATAAACTGTTCGTGCATGCTCACAACTGTACACCTACTTTTGCCCCCCTGTATATACCTCCCGCCCACTCTCTTGCTTCCTCCAGATATCTGTGGGTCCCCCCTACTGGCTGAACTTAATCGGAAATCTAGGAGGCAAGGGGGTGGGCAGTGCAGCCCCTCTCAGGTAAGAGCGCAGGAGGAGACTTGTGGAGAGTGGTCCCGTGGGAAAACGGAGGACATCAGCTTGCTTCCTCGGAAGGTTAAATATATTGTACGTGGTTCTACTGGTTCCCAATGATGTGCTTCTTTGTCGCCTCCCTTAATTTATCCTTTACACCGCAGCCAAAGTATTAGTGTTGGAGCATAGCTGATTCCATCCCATTCTTACCAAAAAGCCTTGCATGGCTCATTCCTTGGGCATCGAGTCCAAGTTCTTGATCATGGAATTCAAGACCACACAAATCCTTCTAATCATGTTCAGAGCCATTGCCAACCACCTCCCTTTTACTCCAATCTATTTCTCTTACCTGATAGTGCCCCATACTTTCCCCCCATCCCATTCCTTGATTCACTCCATTCTATTCATCTAGATACTCATATGTTGCTCTTGATAGCTTCCTTCTACTTTAAGAAACTCACAAACATCAGATTTCCATGAATCCGCCTTCTGTCATCCGAGTCAGAAATAATCCTTCTCTCCAATATGCTACCATGGCATTTTTGTTTGTTTGTTTTCTTATAACATTATAACACATTCTGTCTTATGATTAATTGTGGGTATGTCTGCACATGTCTCTTGGTAGACTGTGAACTATACCACATTCACGTTGAGGCTGGGGGTGTGATTAGAAAGAATTCCTATTCACATGGAAAGAATTGTATTGCATTGGAATACGCCAGGAGTGGCCAGAGATGGTGGAATTCATGGATGAAGCCGGGCCATGACTGAGTACGTAGAAAGAGGGAATAGATGACCATGTTAGTCTGAGAAGTGAGTGAAGATCTGAATACAGGGGGGGAAAGGCCAACAGGGAATCAGCTATTGGAATCGCTCTGGAAACCAGGATTGTTGGAGAGGGGATACCATGAAAGAGCACAGCTCCCGGCCATGGTCAATGCCGTGGTGCCTAAACCCACACTCAGCATCACCTCTCTGCCTGCCTGAAATGAAAAGAGTGGGGTGGGGCCGTGAACCTGAGCTGTGTGAAGGCAGGGGCCATGTTTTATTCACCTTCGTAATTATCTGTCTCTCCTCCCCCTGCGTCCCCTTAACATAGTGCCTGGAGTTTAGCAGGTGCACTAACTATGTTTGTTGCATTGACAGGAAGTCAGCAGATTTTATTTATATAAAAATATTGTATGGAATGGGAAAAGATATGTGTGTACATAATGATGATATTTTAAGAACCATGGAAAGATAGCCCACTGTAAATAATTTTCAGAAGTGCACCTTTTGTATTCTCAGTGTAGGCTGTTGTACCCACCTCAGGTGAACTTGGCTTCGGTCTGTCTGTGTAATTGAGCCGCATGGGGTATCTGATACCTGTACCCATCAAGTCTCATGTGGAGTCGGGGTCATGGCGGGTAGGGAGGAAATGAGAAAGTGAATTTTACCACTGCGGACCCGACCAGGTTGATGACGTGGCAAACCTTTGCCTGTTTCTCACATGTCTTCACCCCATGGCATGATGGTGTGAAGAGGTGAGAGAATAATAATTCCATGGTTCAATGCTGCCTGAATCAAAATTGCCTGGAATGGGTCCTGATGAAAATGTCAGTCTCTGAACCCCAAGCTGTGCTCCAGAGTCAGAATTTAAGAAAATTTCTATGAACACTAGAGCTTATAAATCTTTGCCCCGGACCACTAGGGGCCCTGAGAACCACCTGAAGAGACTTAGACAATATCGGTGCCCGAGTCCTCCCTCTCTCCCTTCCACTGAGTCTCAGGTGGGGGCTGTGGGTGGATTTCCCAGCATCTGCAGTTCCCGAGCTGTCTGTAGTCATAGCACATCTTGTGTGGGTCTTGGAGCTCTGCCCCACTGTGTGGCAGGTCCTGACCTCACAGGGACGTACAGGATGGAGGAAAGCGAATCGGGTGGGAGAAACAGACTGCAGCCATGTCATTGCAGTTGGGGGCTCTGTAGTCTGGAGCCTGGGTCCCCATGTGGATTTGCCTCTGAGCAGCCCTGTGGGGCAGGCATCTCTGTGCACCTCCTTAGCATCAAACTGGTGTACGCTTCAGAGGTTGTTCTAAGGATTCATACAAGTCAATAGAAATAATATAAATGCGGTATTCAGTCAGTCATATAGTAAGGGCTCCATGCATGCCCGCCATTGTTATTGTCAATAATTACAGAGCAGAGTTATGGTCTCCAAATTCGGTAACGCGAAGCTCTGGCATGGTAAAGGGATGTCCCAAGGGCTAGAGGTTGTACATATTTTGTGAGACCTGGTGGTCAGAAATAGGGACAAGGAGTGGCTGCTGCGGGGTTTGATGAGGACTGCTAGGCAGAGGGATCTCACAGCCACAGCGCCCTGCACTGGAGAGTGAATGGCTCTGCAAGGCCGTGAAGGCTCCGCTCTGGGAACATGGTAGAACGAGCTGCTCGACCAGTTCCTCAGAACTCTGTAGGGAAAAGCCACACGACGTGTAGTGATTTGGATGCTAAATGCCATTGATAAGCCCCGAAAATGCTTTTGAAACTCTAAATGCACCGAAGCCCAATTAGGTATTACTACTGTCATAGTTACCTCTTGGATCTAGCTCTGAGAGGCCACAGTCCTGTGGTTTGCTCCTAGTTTTTGGAAATCGTTTTGGTTGCTTTTCTTCAAATCTTGTGGGAGGAAGTGGTGGAGGGGCATCCCTGAAGGGTGAAAATGTGTAGGTGCTGCCAGGCTGCCATCGCGAGGACACGGGGCCACAGCCAGGTCTGAACAGGTGTAAGAACGGACACTACATCGTGCGCACACCAAAGGCTGCTCAGAAGAACAAAATTCAATCACGTGGCAATAGACCGCTTTATCTGATTTTAATTAAACAGTGTCTTAGCTGCAGCTCCCCACGGGTCCCAGCTCTTAGAGCTACGTCTTTCACCGTAGCTCATTATCTCAGATCCCAAACACAAGCAGAACTTCATTCGACCTCTAGTATTTGTTTGAAAGGGTGGATAGGGTAACAGGAGCAAGCGAATGGGAATGAAGTTGCATGTGTGTGTATGTGAGTGTGTGTGTGACTCTATGAATACATTATTACCATGGATTGTATTGTGTCTCCTGAAGATTCCTATGTGGAAGCCCGAATTCCCAATGTGATGGCATTGAGCGATGGGGCCTTTGGGAGGTAATTAGGATTAGGCGATGTCTAGGGTGGGTGGCCCTTTTGTAGGACTAGTAGCTGTTGGTTTGTAAATTGGCCCCTGTACACGGAAGGCAAGGAGAGACCAAAGAAAGAGGCAGACCACTCTAGATTGGTAGGTGACAGTTTACTAAGAACGGAACTTACCTACAAGGTGGGCAAAAGTCGATTTACAGTTGTGAGTATGTGAAACCCGGAGTTCATTCTGGTATGATTTTTTATTACTTATTGTATTACTTTCCATGCAAACAAGAGTAAACCCACTTTGCCCCACCCTGCATAAAGCTTTTCTTGGGGGGAACAGGAGAAGAAGATCCATGTGCCAGCCCGCCAGAAAGAATATTGAGAGTTTATATAGAGGCCTCAACGGAGCTCAGTCCCGTCTGCCATCCAGATGGTCTCAACCTCATGTTACTATCTCAAGATTGCATCCTTGAAACCAGTTTCTACTCAGGGAACTGTGGGAAGAACCCGACAGCTTCGGTTGGGAAGATCGGAATGTTCATATTGCAAGCTGGTGTCAGAGTGGAGGTTAGAAAAGAGGAGAGCTGGGGAAAATTTGTAAGAACAGAGATAAACTCTGTCAGATGTTTGTCACATTCCCATGGCATCTTCTGCTGAGTCAGTTGTCCCTTTGCCTATACGCCCAAAGCAGTTTGTCATTAGAGGAATGACAATACGTTGCTTTCCCCATTGTTCTCTCTTTGCCGCGTCTGTTTCGCCAGCTCGACTGTGAGCACTTTGGCCCTGGGACAGTAGCAGTGGTTTTGTGGTTCTAGGGATCATGTGGTGCCTGGAATATATGATTTATTTCCTGTAATATTTGCCGAATGGGGAATAGAATGAATGATGTGGAACACCTGAAGTTCCACAAAATAAAAAGCAGCAATCAATAATACAGGATTGTCGAATAGAACTTGCGAGTAGCAGCAGCTAATTTGGGGGCTTGAGAGGAGGCAGCACGTGGGTGAAGGCTCCAGGTAAATGTCAGATTGACTGGCATGTTTCAGAGCACAGAGCGCCTGCTGGGGGAAGGAGGGCGAGTCCTCAGCAAACGGGCGATCTCGGGGTCTACACGGGGAGCAAGTGGGCTGAAGACGACGGGCGTGCAGTGAGCACCCGACTCTGGCGTTTGATGAAATGTGATGGACAGCCCTGTTTCAGATGGAACTCTGGAGTCTGAAGGGTGGTTTCCATAAACTACATTGAAGAAAAAAACACTCTTACTAACTCATGGACACTTGGTACATAGTTTTCTAGCCAACTTACCATTTTCTTAAGGAGTCACATGTGAGGGTCGGGAGATGCCCTGCAAGTCAGGACCAGCGCTGAGGATCCAGGAAGTGCCCACTTAGCCACCAGGGAGTAGTTTTGCGAGGGGCTCCTGGGGGCCGTTCCCGTTCGTATGTATACTGCTGCCCTTCAGGGCTGCTGGTGGACAGCACTTGCATTGCAATGAGAAGGGCTTGTTCTGCTAAGTGACTGGCTTTACTCTGTCAGCTGCCACGGCATCATATCCCACGCTGAAAACAATCTGC
>PVKM010032580.1:0-16330 GCA_004027735.1 Carollia perspicillata
ACCTCAGTACAAGCGGGACACACAGTGGGCCAATGGGTCCCGTGTCCAGGTGTGATAGAAAAGGCAACACACCTCCCAGAGTGTTTCTTGATCCACCGGAGTAATTGCTCCATTCTCACACCCTTGTTCAGAAACCACCGATGGCTTTCCGTTGCATTTGGGATAAAACGCAGGCTCTCCCGACAGCCCGCAGTGTAGCAACCAGATGACCCTGCCCACCTCTCTCACCTCATCCTCCTCCATTCCCCTCCTTGGTCACCCCCGGCCCCTGGCTCCTGCCACACCATGCCCATCGTCCTCTGTTTCTGCCTCAGGACCTTTGCACTCACTACTCCTGGCTGGCTCTTCCCTCCTCCTGGCCTCTCGGTTCAAATGGCTGTCCCTTGGATAACTCCTCTCTGATCTATCAAAAGTAGCCCCTCACTCAGGCCTCTGCTTTCCACTACTTTATTTTATTTTTGTCTGAAACACACTTAATTTGCCCGAGATTGTTTCATGCACGTACATTCCTGTGTACAGTTTGTCTCTGTCCACGGGAATATAAACTCTCTGAAGACAAGGACTTTGTCTTCTCATTCATTGCCCTTTCCCCGGTGCCTAGACCAGTGCCTCGAACTCAGCAGGTGCTCAGTAAATACTTGTTCCGTGAATGCACCATTAGAGAATTAGACTTTTCAGCCAGCAGAAATACTCCCGGGGGCCCGTTTAGGCAGACCCCGAGCATTCTTCTTTCCTACTTGGTAGTTGGCTTGTCGGTTTTGTCAACCAGTTGCAATTCTGTCTTTTCGTTTTCATGTGATAGAGCTGGTTCATAAAATCCATGGTTCTGAATTTAGACCAATGAAGGTAGTCACGTACCACTCTGCGACACACAGCCAGCCGGGCGTTCGTCTTATTATCCCAGGAAAAGTGTCACCGTTCTGTCCTAGCACGTGGTTCCCACCTGAGAGCAGTTGACCTCTGCCTGGGCCCTTACTCATCCTCCAGAGCATCTTGCGGAGCAACCATTGTCATTTTTTCTTACTTTAATGTTTAGTTCTGGCGAATAGAAATACTCTTATGTAACTGGCATTGTTCTTGCCAGGAAGAGGAAAAAAAAAAGGAAAAATAATTAGAGTCTCCTCAAGGGAATTAGCAGCCTGCAATAGGGTGACTGCCCCTCCTACTCCTTCATTTAAATGGATGTGCATCTGGCTAGTGGCAGGGGCATTTGTCAAATATAGGTGCATCCACCAGGATCTGAGTGTCGCCCCACATTTCCTCCCGCTCTGCAGTGTGGCGTTCTTGGAACTGTAATGAAACCCTGCCTCGAAAGACTGGGGCGAAGAAATAAAGTAGAAACAAAATAACCTCTTGCCAACCCACGCTCTGCTTTAAGTAAGGAACAACGCCTATTGAATAATTCAGCCGCGCCTGTCAAAATATTTTTTGGGGGGGTGGGCTATTCATTTGGAAACACTCCAGGAGCCCTTTAATTACAGACTTGCGCGCATTTTCAGGGCTGAAACAATTCCGCCTGCTTCCTTCTGGTTTCGGCTCCCACGTCACACAGCTGGCTTTTGAAAGGCCATCAGCGGGATGGGGGTTCAGGGTGCTGTGACCTTGGGTCTCAGAACGCACACCCCGTTGTTGGGCTTGGGAATTGGGGTGGAAGTCTGGCCACCATTTGCCTCTCGGGGAGTTACTAGCACTTCACATTTGTTCTGTGAAACTCATCACCTGTGATTGGGGCCCTCTTGTCCATTTGGGGGGTTCCCTGTAGAGTGCCTGGGCCCTCGGAGGCAGTTTTACTTTGTAACCTCAAAGATCTTCAAGGTCAAGTCCAAGGAGAACATCCAGAGTGTAAGTAAGGCTGGCTATTTAGGAAGGGCTGGCTAGTGACAAAGTTGGACCTTGTCAATAACAACAACAATAGTAATTTTAGTCTAATGAGCTCCAACTCTGTGCCCAGTCTGCATTAAGCCCTTTCTCTTGTTTAACCTGCATGGCAACCCCATGAGGTGGGCCTCATTACACCCACTTTTCAGATGGGGAAACTGAGTCTCGGAGAGGGCCCAGTGCATGCGCAAGATCACAGAGCTGGTAGAGGTCATCGTGGAGGCTGAAGCCCCAGGCTGACTCCAAAGCCACGGTTTTCCTGGTCCTGCTAAGTGGATGCTCCGGACCCATGTGTGAGGGCACAAGTCTGGGACATTGGCCTCCACACTGAGTTTGTGTAGGGCCTGGCTTTCTGGGAATCCCCCAGGGTACTGGCTGGGGAGGCTGGGCACCCCCTTCCCTGGGAGTGAGGCCTCAGGGATGCCCTTGCCGGCCTGACTCTGCAGTCAGACGTGGGGCTTTGAATCCTGGCTCAGCCACTTCCAGCTGTGGTCCACGGAACAGTGGTCCCCAAACCCAGCCCTGCCCTCACCCTTGGAACCTATGAATGTTGCCTGACGTGGCCAAAGGGACTTTGCAGGTGGGACCTGGAGGGGGGCAGATGGCCCTGGATTATCCGGTGGTCCTGCTGTAAGAGGAGGCCAGAGGGTCTGAGTCAGAGCATTCTCCGTTTGGGCCTCTGTAACAAAACACCACAGACCGGGTGGTTTACAAACAGCAGGGACTGATTTCTCACAGTTCTGATGGCTGGAAGTCCAAGATCAAGGAGCCAGCAGATGCAGCGTCTGGTGAGGAGGGCCTGCTTCCCTGTTGTGTTTCTGTGCTTTTTGTTGTTACTGTTTTTCTGGTAGCTTTGAGGAGGGCCTGGCAGACCCTGGCACCGCCGGGGACCTGCCTTGTGGGGTGGGCTGGCCTCCTGCCCCCAGTCATCTGGTAAACCCTGGCACCATGTCCCCAAGGCCGCCAGCGCTCACTCTCCAGACCCCTCTCAGCCTCCTCCTGCCTCTCTGCCCAGCTCCCTGCTCCTCTCACCAGAGGAGTCATCTCCATGGCAACTGTTTCGGGAGCATTGGGCCAACTGGGGCCAGAGGGAGCAAAGGAGGGGAGGGTATCCGTGCCAGCCAGCCCTGCTCAGGGACCCACTCAAGCCAGGATGCTGTGTCTGCATGGAGATCTTGGCCGCAGAGCGTGGGAGATCCTGGAGCCTTTGGGGCGTGGTGGGCTTGTCTTTCAGCGACTTCTTTTCATTCCTTGCTCCCTTCTTGTGGCGTGTCCTCTGCTCCCCAGTGCTGTTAGAAGATTGCAGTGCCCCTGAAGAACCGTTAAGTTATCTGTAAAATGAGGTTTTTGTACACAGGAAGAGAGACCTCACGATGCCCCGAGCAGGTTGTCTGGCAGCTAGTCCCTACTCTGTAAGTTTGCTCTATGTTGTCTGTTGTTTGAGATGGGGAACCTGAGGCCTGGATCCTGTTGCCAGGACCTTCCCAGGCATCAGCCCTGGTCTCCCTTCCTCTGGGAGTACCTTCTGCCCTGCGCTTCTTCCTTTCTCTTTCCTGCAGTCAAAACGCACTAGTCTGCTGCCTCCTGACCTCAGGCCCCTACTAAACAACTGGTTGTTTATGATTTCGATTGTTCAGGGTCAGGTTGCAGACTTTTCAAGAGATTTTTCCATCTTAGAAGAGGAGTCCCAGTGATGCTTATGCCTTAAGGGTCCGGGGACTAGGCGGTGGGAGGATTTAACAACAGAAAGATGGTGTCACTGAAGTTCAGAGACGTCAAGCAGTTTGCTCAGAGCCACACAGCTGGCAAGCTAGGATTTGAACCTGAGCCTGCTTTTCGATGATCTCCTTTCCTTTCTCCTTTGGTCCCTTAGTGATTCGCCCAGTCACACATGGGGGAAATCATCTATCAGGTGCCCCCAAACCCAAGGTCAAATGCTCATCCAAGGCCTCACCCCCCCATAGCTCAGCTGGGAGAACAGACTGGATCAAAAACACCCCGTCTTCCCAGGTGGATTTGAGAGGCATTTGTAATGCAGCTCTGAGTCTAGGCAGGGACCCGGCTCCTCACCATCACCTCTGGCTGAGCCATTTCCCCCAAATCCAGGAAGCCATCTCTCCCTCATGAACCCTGAGGGCTAAGGCCAGAGTTAAAGAAACCCCTGCAGCCTGAGGTGTCCACTCTCCATTCTGTTTGGAGTGCATCTCCACTCGGTCTTTGTCCTCTGCTTTCCTGAGGGGGATGGAGGTGTCAGGAAGAGAAGAGAAAGTGGGCTAAGAATAACCCTGGAGACTCTGGGGTCTGGGATGGCTTAGCGATGGAGCATTCTGCCGGACCCCCTGCATGTAATTAAGACTTGCAGATCTGAGCTGCCGAGGTGTTGGCTGCAGTGTAATTAATCTCAGGCACCTTGCGGTGGCCCAGCATCCCCAAAGGGCCACTCTTGTCACTTAGCCAGTCTCAGTCGGATGAGCTTGGGTAAAGGCCGATAGGATTCAGGGCTGCTTGCGGGCATCGCTGAACTCATTCACTCCTTCACTCACTCTACTCACTCCACTCATTCCCCGCTCATTCATTTCCCAGATATCCCCTAAGCTGCTGGTATAGGCTCGGCACCAGAGGGACCGAATGACCGGCCCCTGCCCTCCAGGGCTCTGAAATAGCAGGAGGAACCAACGCTGGGGAGAAGTCCTCAGATGAGTCCCCTCGTCACCAGGTCACACAACCCATGAACCCACAACAGCACAAGCCCAAAGACGGGGTTTCTGGTGGTCCTTGCCGGGCTCTACCTGGTTCTCTTACAGGCTTGGGATTCCTGGCATCTTGCAACACAGATAATAAGTAGCTGCCAGTTGGCACCGTGATATTCCCTTGATGGATCTAGTTGGTGTTGGCTTCTTGGCACCCAGTTTGCTACTTAAGCCCATGCACATCTCATCCCAGTGGGCAGATCCACACACGTTAATTAGATAACCATCCAAGTTAATTAAATCCTACATCGCAAGTAAGATGAAGGCCCTTATCAATCCCTAAAGTACCGTTTGCCAAGACGTGTTCCACGGAACGCTGATGGTTTCAGGGACCTCGATCATGGATGACCCCTAGAGGATTCCATAGCCAGAGAAACCTGCAAAGCAGTGGGTTAAACGGGGTTGTTTAACCCTGGGGTTGAGGGGCTTCTCCGAGCCTTTAATACGTCAGTGTGAGGCTCCAAGGGGTGGCTGGCAAATCCAGAACTGCCCCTCCTTACTTCACTCCTAGGACTCTGATTTTCAATACCTGTTCCTGGCAACAGGTCTCTGGAAATGCTCCCTGAATTATCTATTCAAGTAGCCCGGGACAGAGCACGTGGAATATTGCCTCCTCGCCCTGTGTCAGGATGAGGAAACTCAGGGCATTAGAGGAAATGCACGTGTCATCGGCGGAACTCGGGGAAGGAGAACATGGCTGAGGTCAGCAGCCTTTTCTGCTCAGTGTGGGTACCCAGGGACAGTCCTTTTGATGGGTGCCACTCTCCCTACGCGCTGATATGTTATTAGTTTTGGGGGGACCAGATGGTAAGTGATCACAGCCTTTAGGGAATGAGACACATCCAGTTCAAAACTGTCCCCCACCCTTACTTAATAGCTGTGTGTCCTTAGGCAGTTGCCTCAACCTCCCTGAGCCTCCCCTGAGAAACCGAGCCTAGGACAAAGATTCCCGTGCGTGTGTTTTATGTGGGAGGTGCTAGAGGAGAGCGGGAGTGACACAGGAAGGGAAGGTGGCCATGATGGGGGCAGCACTGACCAGGCCTCCCGCATGGGCCAGGGGGTCGGGAGTACTAGAAGGCTCCTTCCTGGGGGCGGGGTGAGGCTGATTAATGTCTCGGTTCTTCTGTTGCTCTGCTGGCATGACGAGAGAGGCTTCCGTGGTTCTGACAAAAGCCTCACCAAGGTGCAGATGTTGGCAGCTGGAAATGGCTGGAGGACACTGAAGGGCTCAGGCCGGGTGTCACCTCCAGCCCCATCACCTGCATTGCATCGCCACCTGGGTTGGGGGAGGATGGGACCTGGTGACCATGGTAACATCCGCCAGTTGCTGGGTCCTGACTAATGTGTCAGGCACATGACTGAATCCTCACAATAGCTCAGGCAGCTCTGGGCAATTATCTCCACTTTATAGACAAGGAAGTAGAAGCCCAGAGAGGTTCAGTAACTCATCAGGGGTCACACAGCTGGGGAATAGTGGACTCAGGGTTCAAAATAGGTCTGGCTGAAGGTTGTGACCTAAACCGTTGCACTACAGTGTCACATGACACATTACACGGATGCTCATCAACTGTTCTTCCTCTCCTCTCCCTCTTCCCTCCCTCCCCTCCTCTCCCCGCTCCCTCCTCCTCCCCTTCTCTCCTTTCTCCTCCCTCTCTCCCTCCTTCTCTCTTTTCAGAACAGTTATCCTGGCATGCACTCAATCCCAATACATATTTTTTGAATGGAAGAGCCTCCCAGTCTGAGGCAGTAGATGCTTAGTTCACAAAACTCTGATTGAATCAACTGCTGGAGAAATCAGAGTGCACGCGGGTTCTGCGGAGGTAGAGCATCGTGCGGCGGAGTTTAGTACCCTTTGCAAACAAATCTCAGTGACTTCCTGAGATCTCTGAGGGGTGTGGAGCAGAAGAGCATGAAGAATGATGACTATGACAAGTGGGAACCCTTTTAGTTCCTGACGTTCCCTCCTCCTCCACGCTTTAGATTTTCTTTTCCTCTTCTTTGTCAGTCTCCTCCTCTCGCCTCTGAAGCATCCTGCCTGCCCCCCCCCCCCCCCCCCCCCCCCGCGCAGATGGTGGGGAGAACTCACGGCCGTGTAAGTACAGTCGTTCTTCCTGGGCTGTTTGTGTGTCTGGGCGTGGAAAGTGGCTCGTGCACACTGAGCAGTCAAACATTGAGAAGCTTGTTTAGGAAAGAGGGCTGAAGCAGGGGTGGTTGAATTAGGTCACGTTTTCATTTTCTGGGTGTTCAGACTCGTCTGACTATAAACTACTAATGATATGTGATGGATGATGCCTGGTTGCAGCCATGGGCTAGCAGTTGCATTGGAGAAAGCATATTTTGAAAAGGTCGCCATTTAATTTTTGCCTCTTGCAGCTGGCCTGTATTGCATCTTGCATCTTGGCTGTATTACATTCAAAGCCATGCAGCAAAATCACTGCTTGCCTGCCTACTTTACTCTGGTGAGCCTATCTCAGGATTCTGGTTATTGCCTGGAACAGCATGCTCTAAGTGGCCTGGCTCAGAGAGGGGTGTTAGGTGGGGTCGAATGTGGATGTTAGACTTTTAACCTCAGAGAAGTGCTAGAAATTGTGGCGACCTGTGACTATAATTTTAGGAGAGAGTAAGCAGGCTCTTGCGTGGCTTCAGATGTGGTAAAAGTTCAGCTGCCTTCATTCAATACAGAGAAATGCAGAATCATGTCTTCGGGAAGAGTCCAAGCCTTTATTCTATCATTTGAGGGCCTGGATCCAGCTGTGCCTGAAGCTGTAACCCGGTGGTTTCATTGACCTAAAATAAAAATTCTCATGTAAAACATAAACAACTTATAAAGTCAGGTTTTGTTCTGTAATAACCTAAAGAATTTTGGCTGATAAGTCAAACTTGAAGTAACCATGTGTTGCAGAAATAAAATGTATGAGGTCTAGAGTTTGAAATGATAGTTTATTAGATCAGACCACAAGGCATTATTAAGGTTAATGCTGCCCTTCTTTTATTGTTGTTCAATTACAGTTATTCTCTATCCCCCCCTTTGCTCCCCACTGCCCCCACAGTCAGTCCCCACCCTGTTGTTCATGTCCATGGGTCCTTTATCCATGTTTATTGACTTGACCTTTCCTCGTTATCTCCCTCCCCCTCCCCTCTGGTGACTGTCAGTTCTTTATTTCCATGTCTCTGGTTCTGTTGTGCTCTTTTGTTTGTTTTGATTCTCTTGACCCCACAACAAAGGGTCGTATGGTCCGACTTCAGTAGGTGGGAGTTTCTGCTTCACAGGAAGTTAGTGCACTTGGTCTCGTTAGACGCCTGCTGGTTCCTTTGGCTTTGTCGCATGATGTTCTTATCTCCGTGGTATTTTCTGGATTCTTTGGGTATAGATCATCCAGGCACTTTATAGCTCTACTCAGTTTTATTGCCACAAAGTCTTGTTGTTCTCTGAAAAGTGTGCTTGAATCACTCAAGCAAAACCTCTTGCACTGGGTTTTAAGATTATCGCAATAAAAAAAATTCTGCGGGCAGCGCCTGAACTAAACTGGAATCTGGCTTCCGGGGAGGCAGGTGTAGGGTGTTTCAGAGCAGAGATCGCGCCTCTTGGCAGATTTCCCCTCCAGCTGGAGCTCGAGTTGCTGTCCTTGGCGGTAAGTCACATCTGGTTTGGATTTCATAGGATGGCTCTTAAGTATCTTCACGGAATTGTTCGAAGATTGCAATTGCTTCCAGTAGATCTGATTCATCAGTCCGTGGCTGCAACAGCTGTTCTCTGAATCAGTTCGTACCTATGAATGGGATTTTGAATGAAGGGGGTGGGAAGCAGTTTGTGGATAGTCAAGGGAGGCGGTTTCGTAGAAGAGTGGTACAACACAGGGCTTCCACCCCAGGTTCAAATCCCCACTCTGCCATCAGTTGTGGGGGTGGGGGGCTCTCTGGACAATTATCACATTGTCTCTGAGCTTCAGTTTCCTCTCTATAAAATGAGGTTAATAGCTCTGGCAGTTGTGGCTCAGTGGACTGAGCACTGGCCTTTGAACCAGTGGTTTGCTGGTTTGATTCCCAGTCAGGGCACATGCCTGGGTTGCAGGCCAGGTCCCCAGAGTAGGGCATGCAAGAGGCAACCCCACATTGATGTTTCTCTTCCTCTCTTTCTCTCTCCCTTCCCCTCTGTCTAAAAATAAATAAATAAAAAATCTTTTTTAAAAATGAGATGAATAACAATACCTATCTCTTGGGTCACTGTGAGGATTAAATCTGATGACGAAAGTGCAGTACTCAGCCCAGTGACAAAGTTATGGTACTACGTGCTGTGGGTGCAAAATAAATGCCCATTTAAAGGTAGCTGTTTGTATCGATCGGGATGCTTTTATTATGACAAAAAGTCCTGACTCAGCAGGCTTGAACAATAAGGACATTTATTGTCTGCAGGATTAATTCAGGACCTTGGTCACTTCGCCAAGGATCAACATCCCACAGCACATCCTTCAATATGTCACATGGGCTGGTATGCTCTGGCAACAGTGATCCTGTGGTCAGTTCACATTCACTGGGGAACATATGTTTTGCTTAAGAGAGATTCCGGAGGAGTTTATTTTAGTTTAGAAATGTCGTTGTTGTGGAGAGAATGTGGACTAGAGAAACAATCACAGGCCTCTGTGATTGGGCAGATACAGGTCCAAATCCCGGTCCACCAGTTTTCAGCCATGAAAACTCAGATAATGTCCTCAAGCCACTTGAGCCTCAGTGTCCTCACCTGTAAAATGGGAAGGAATAAAATATGTACCTGGCTGAGTCATTGTATTAAAGGTGAAAGCTTTTAGCACAGGGGTGCCCAGTAGGCGCACCGTGGGGCACAGCATGGCTGGGGCAGAGCGAGTGAGATCAGGGGCCAGACCGAGGGGAGCCATGTGGACTCCTGTAAAGTCACTGGCTTCCTTTCTGAGCAAAGGAGGCATTTCTGGAAAAATTTGGCCAGAGGAGTAATGGGGTCTGATTTTCTTTTCCCTTCCGTCTTTTTCTAACTAGGATCAAGCTGCCTGCTGTGTGGAGAGTAGATTACATGGGGGGACCAGGCAGGAGACCATTTGGGAGCCAGTGACAGTGGCCCAGGCGAGGGAGGACGAGAGCGCATTCCCAGGTGTCGGCTGAGGAGGGGCTGAGCTATGCTTGTCTTCCAGGCATTTGCTGGAAGCAGAGCCAGTAGAATTTGCTGATGGGTTATATGACTTGTCAGTAAAAGTGCTGTAAAGAAAACAAGTGTTTTGCTGTGTCTGTAGGAACGGCTAAGTGTTTGATACATGGAGGCAGGTCAGTTCATCGATGGATGGCAGTCGCTGTTGGGCTGGTGCCCAGGAGGTGAGGTCAGCTGACTTTCACCTCCGGTGCTTCTTGGTCTGTCCACCTGGGTTTGAAGGAGGAAGAAGAGGAGGCTGCTAACGATAACAGCTAATATTGCTGGAGAACTCGCTTCATGCCAGACCCTGTTCTTAGCACCTGTACTCATGGAGTAGAGATAACCTCTGTTACAGACTTAGAAAAGAAATTCCGAAAGAATCACTTGCAGAAGAGTTGAGAGGACAGTACCCAATAATTTTTCCTGCTGAATCATTTGACAGTATGTTGTCTCACTTAGCTGTTTGGTGCCTCAGTTTCCTCAAGTGTAAAAAGGTTAGGAGTGTGGAGTTTTACGGCAGACAGACCTAAGTTCAAATCTTGGCTGGCACTGACCCAATGGATGGCCTTGGGCGGGACAGAGCCTCTCCCTAAGAGGTGACATGTGTAGAGGACCCAGCAGAGAGCCTGGTCCATGGTAAGTGGTTGGTAAAGGGGCACCTGGGATTCTTGTTTAGGTTTCAGAAAATAGTGTGTTTCACTGAAATAGTCATTAGAGACACAATTTGGTCTATGCGCATGGAAGGGGTCTTCATGGATGGGAAGAGTTGCCTTCCCATTTTACAGCTGAGGCAACTGAGTCCCAGAAAGAGTAAGAGGCCCTGGGCAGGAAGCAGGGGTGGCATTTGAAGTTTTGTCTCCTCTTCAGTCTTCAGAATGTTCTGTTAACAGTGGATGGTTTACCTTTTGTGAGCAATTAAGGGAGAGTTATTCCAGAAGCACTTCTTCTGATTAAAAGGAAAACACTTTATTTTCATAGAAGCTTTTAACAAACCCCCCTCTTCCTCACCCCACCCGCCAACAAGCAACCCAGTGCATTCTGGGCCAGCAGGCACGGCACCTGCCATTGTACCTAAACATCATAAGGTGTTTGCACATCAAACCTGGGACCGTCCTCTTCTTTCTGCACAATGGGGACAAAGTTGCTTTCTTGTGATTGAGATGTCGTTGCATCAGAATCTCAGCAGGGAGGAGGGAGGAGGGAGTGCTGAAAGCCATTTCCGTACCTTCACAAATTTACTCACTTGGCTCTCACTCAGGGGGCCTTGCTGCTCTCTTTGGGTTTTCATTAACTCTTTTTTTCTGGTCAACCACGTATTGAGTGCTTACTCTGTGTGTGACTCTGTAAAGGTCTTCATTTACTGTAGAGGAGCTTTGCCCTGGTGTGTCTCCCATTTAACTCATTCCAGATTGACTGTTTCCCAATTAGGTCTAACTCCATAGGAATGCAATGCAATGCTGGACAAAGGAATTTTAAAATGAGATTCTCTATGTATGTATGCATGTATGTGTGTATTCATCCATCCATCCATCCATCCATCCATCCATTTACTCATTCATCCTGTGAAGAAGGTATTGTTATGTCTATCTTATGGATAAAGAGCCCAAAGCTCAGAGAGGTCATGATATAGCAAAGGTTACACAGCCAATAAGAAGTGCTGGGTTTTGCTATGAGTGAGAGGGGAACTTACTCCCCTCCCATTGTCTATGGCAGGGGTCAGCAAGCATTTTCTCAAAGAGCCAGCCAATAATTATGTTAGGCTTTACGGGCCACAAAGTGTTTCTCACAGCTACTGAATTCTAGCACTGTAGCACGAAAGAAGCTGTGAACCATATGCAAATGAATGGGTGTGGCTTTATTTTAATAAAACTTTGTTTACAAGAACTGGTGGCAGACCAGTTTGCACCCTTGGGCTGTAGTTTGCCAGCTCCTGCTCTGTGGTCCTGAGGGTGTGAGTCATGGTAGCCCATTCTTCCCAAACCCCAGCTACAGGAGCAGGCACATGACCAGCTTGGGCCAATGGGAGACTTCTCGGGGGTTGATACATTGATAATGAAAGCAAGAAGTATACTTTTCACTGGATTGCTAAACTAGAAGAATGAGAGTATGGGGCTGAAGGGGGCCACAGTGCAGAGTGAAGCCAAACAGGACATGGTGTTACGCATTTGGGAGGAAGAGGAGGAGAAGAGAAAGAAGGAGATTGGCTATTGGTTAAGCATCTGAATTCAGCCAATTCAGAGCTGAGTTGAACATACACTCCTCGATTCCCCAATAACATGAGCCCAAAGTCCCCATTTCTGTACTTTTTAAAAATTTTAATTGTTATTCAAGTACAGTTTTCTGTCTTTTACTCCCGTCCCAGTCCACCCCCCTAGCGCTCCCCACCTCCCTCCCATTTCCACCCCCCTTAGTTTTTGTCCATGTGTCCTTTATACTTGTTCCTATAATCCCTTCCCTTTTTCCCCTGAAATTCCCTCTCCTGTCCCCTCTGGTTACTGTCATCCCATTTTCTATTTCAATGTTTTTGGTTATATTTTGCTTGCTTGTTTGTTTTGTTGTTTAGGTTCCTGTTAAAGGTGAGATCATATGGTATTTGTCTTTTACCACCTGGCTTATTTCACTTAGCATAATGCTTTCCAGTTCCATCCATGCTGTTGCATAGGATAGGAGCTCTTTCTTTCTTTCTGCCACATAGAATTCCATTGTGTATATGTACCATAGTTTTTTGATCCATTCATATGTGCTTTTAAGTGGGTTTGAATTGGGTTTCTATCACTTAAAACCAAAAGGTCGCAGACTAATGCCTCCCCCAATGTATTGGACTCATAGTCTCATGATACAGGCTCACTTTTCCACGTGATTAGACATATGGCTTCGAACAGCTACAGAGTCACATTTTTCTCACATGACGAACCCAGGGAAAGAGGTCGCCCTCTTAGTAGTTCAAATAGAAAATCCCAAGGCAGGCCTGTGATTGTTAAGCTTGGGTCATGTGTCCACCCTTGAAAAGTCATTTTGTTCAGAAAGAAACCTACAGCAGAGAAGGGCCACTTTTGGTTTTGGGTTGATGGCAGCAGGACAGGTCACCCACCAGTCTCTGTAGCAGATGAGGTTTGTGATCTGTACCACATCCCCTCTGCGGATGTGACTTCAGCACCGTGGTGGCGGACAGCTCCATGGCCCTGGGAGCTTTATAACCTCAGCATGTGCTTTTATCTTCCTGGCGCTTTTCTGCCTGTGATCTCTTTTCCATAGCCCAGAAGGCCACTGAGCCCAGGCACAGGCTGGAAGGTCTGGGAAGTTAACATGCCCAGGAGTAACCTTCAGTTGGGGGGGCAGGGCAAGAGCCAGGGGATAAATATCCCAGAATGTCCATCGAGGGGGCATTGCCAGGCATTCTACACGGTTTCTTGAACCTCATGTGTCAAAAAGTCCGTATTTTCCCACTGACTCACAGGACTCAAACCATCCACGTTTGAATCCTGGTGGTTCTACTTATTAGAAGTGGACAAATAGCCTCCTTGGGCCTCAGCTTCGTCACCTGTCAGATGGGAACAGTACTTGTCCCTATCTCAGAGGTTAAGTGTTGCGAAGGCTAAATGAGTAACTATAAAGACCTTGCGACAGTACCTGCCTGGCTATTATTATTTGTTTGAATTCAACCGTTTGCTTGATTTTGGCTATTAGTAGTCTTTCTTTAGATCTCTTTTATTCTCCGAGTTTACACCCTATAAACAGAAACCTCATTACATGGGGAGATCATACATGTTTATTGGAACCCAGTGGTGAATTCATTTGAAAAAAAAAGGCATCACCTTGTAATGCAAGTGATCACCCTGAATTGTTTTTATAAACTCTGATTTTAAAGCCGTCAGATTCCCTGGAAGCTGCTTTGCGACTGCAGAACCTTCCGAGCCACGTGTGGCCTTTGTAGGGAGCACAGTCACTGCAGAGGCGCGGAGCCAGTTCCTGGGCAGGGGGATCTAAGTGAATTGAGGGTCAAAAGCATCAGGTTCAAGGCAAACCGATCCCCCCTTGCTGCTCACTCAGAACAAGCATCGACAAGTTGGCCAACTCCGGTTTCTTGCATTTACCTGAGCGGGGAGTCAGGTTCTGCAGATTCAGCTGTGGCTGCAGTCACAATGTAGGTCACCGACGGGAAATCATCACGCTGCTGTTTCAAATAGAAATGCAACTTAATAGCTTGTGTCTTTTTTCTCTGCTGTGTGGTGCCAGGGGCATTTTAATGGTTCGGGGAAAGTGGGGGAGGTTGTGTCTGAAAGCTTTTTAGGGTTCTGTTTCCTGCACTAGATAGTGACCATATTCTGAATTTCCTACCCTGGCCCATTTTTATAATTCTTATTGCTGTCAATTCTCCCTGCCTTGGGAACCAGCCTATGCCTCCTTCCAGCTCCAACACCTCCAGCTGGTGTGAGCCTCGCCCAAAACCTCTTGTGTTTCATAGCTATGGTCCAGCCAGGCAGTCTGAGCATGTGAAAATCAAACTGCTGTACCTACCTGATAGGCTCTGGAAGGTAAATGGGGAAGGAGAGGGAGGGGTCTCTGTCCCTAAATGTCTTTTAATGCTGGTTCCCACCCCCAGCACATCTACTTTGCCCAAAGGAAAGACCCTGAGAAACAATGTAAACCACATTGCTAGAGCCCAAATCTTAATGTCATTGTTATGTTCAGATGTGCTTTATCTATTTGTGATGCATCTGTAGTCAGCAGGGACTTAGCTTTCATCCATTCTCCATACCTTAACTGGCATCAGTTAAGTAGAGATGCTGCTTGGATTCCATCCGCCTAAAATAAAACCTTCCACTGCCTTCCAAGGCTCTTAAGATGAAGACCCAAATTCTCTCCATGGGCTTCTGTAGCTTCATCCTAGGCCACTCTCATATTCTCTGCCACAGTCACATGAGCTATTTCCAAGTTCCTTGAAGCACAATGCCTCACTCCCTCTGCCACAGGGCCTTTGCTTGTGCTCTTTCTACTGTGCTCTATTCTTTCTTTCTAGGTGGTCATATGTACCTTCCAGTTATGAATCTGTAGTACCAACCTCTACTCCGCAATATAGAGTTGTATATACACCTAGGAATTGCATTTCAATATACATCTTCACTTGGGCGTCTATTAGGAAGCTCAAATAATACGTCAAAAATAGCTTTTGATTCCCTTTCAAGCCTGAACCCTCTCTTCTCCAAGTCTTCATCTCTGTAGTTGGTACCAGCCTTTACTCATTTGTCCAGGCATCAAATTCAGGCATCGCTTACGATTTCCTCCCGTATATGTCAGGGTCCCAGCCAGACCCAGGGCACGTTCAAATCAGGGGGATTTAAGGAGTTATTTATCAAGGGAACGATTAGCAAGAAGTGAACGAAGGGAATTCCAGGAATAGTGCAGGACCCCAGGGCTGACAGCCGAAGAGCTGTAACCCTTCCTGGGCTGAGATGGACGAAAAGAGAGCGAGCGTACTGGAACCCAGCAGGAGGGGACCGTGAGTGACAGGCCACCATGAAGGATCGTGGAGGCCAGCAGGTACAGCCATCCTGAGGCAACTTTGTCAGGAAGAGTCTCCTGCCTCATCCGATCTCTTGCTTCTTATTGGAGCAGTGCTTGGCCAGAGTAGGGGACTAACTACATGTTGTCGAATGAGTAACAGTCCGTCCTCCCCTCTTCCTTTTACCTAATTAGACCCTACCGATTCTTCTGATTTCAGCTCAAGTGTTCTTTCCCCCAGGAAGCCTTCCCTGCCTCACCCAGACTAGATCATCACCCCATTAGACACTTCCATGGCCTCTTTCATAGCCCCATCATGTGCCGTGATTCTGTATTTGTGTGCCTATTGAGTTAGCATCTTAGCTTATGGACCAAGCCATGGTGGCAGTGGCCATATTTGTCTTATTTATCATTCATCCCCTGAACCCTGTGCAATGACTGACATGTAGGTGGCCCATAAAAAAAATCATTTGCAGGATGAATAAATGATTGAACTTTCTCTAACAGGTAGATAATTTTCTATAAAGACCTCTGAGGGTGCTTTGGAAAAGCACCAGTGATGCTTTGGGAAAAGTCAGCCACCTCCCAATTTGACTGCTCTGGAAACTGTTTCCCACTGGCTCATCTTTTTAACATTGACGCACTTGGGCAGAGAATGCATTAGCAGTGCGGCATCTTCAGTGCTGCCCTGACTTCACCCCTCCGTCCTCCTCCTGGCTTTGATTCTCTTGGGTTCCGAGCCGCATACCAACACAGATTTATATGCAGAAATTTGTCTTCCCAGTAGCTCCACACACGATGAAAAATAAATAAGACTCTTTCCTTCTATTTCAAGACCCTTTCTCCATTGCAGTCCACCAAAGACAGCAGCACATCACTGGTAAGCACCGTGGCTGAGGATGGGTGGTTGCACGGGTCACCACCGGCTGCTCCGGGGGGAGAGGTGAGTGGGGGGCGGAAGTCCAGCTCACACTCTGCTGACCACCTGGATGGAGTTAGAAAGTGGGTTCCTTTTCTTCACTTGCACAAAAGGCTATGTGCA
>PVKM010032581.1:0-16338 GCA_004027735.1 Carollia perspicillata
TTCTTTTGGGAAATCAGCTGATGGTCTTATGAGAATTCCTTTGTAGGTAACTCTCTCCTTTTCTCGTGGTGCTTTTAAGATTGGCTCCTTATCTTTAATCTTGGGTAACTTAATTTTGATGTGCCTTGGTGTGTTCCTCCTTGGGTACAATTTCTTTGAGACTCTCTGGGCTTCCTGGACTTTCTGGGAGTCTATTTCCTTCATCAGATTGGGGAAGTTTTCCTTCATTATTTTTTCAAATAAGCTTTCAATTTCTTGCTCTTCCTCTTCTCCTTCTGGCATCCCTATGATTTGGATGTTGGAGCACTTAAAGTTGTCCCAGAAGTTCCTAAGCCTCTCCTCATTTTTTTGAAATTTTATTTCTTCATTAGGTCCTGGTTGGATGTTTATTTCCTGCTTTTGTTCCAAATTGTTTATTTGAGGCCCGGGTTCCTTCCCTTCACTGTTGGTTCTCTGTATATTTTCCTCTATTTCACTTTGGATAAACTTCATTTTGCAATCTAGCTCAATCAATCAATTCTGTGAGCATCCTGATTACCAGTGTTTTGAACCTTGTATCAGATAGGCTGTCTATCTCTTTGTGCTTCGCTCTTTTTCTGGTGTTTTGATTTATTCTTTCATTTGGGCCATATTTCTCTGTCTCAGTGCACCTATTATGTTGTAAGGAGCGGAGCCTTAGGTACTTGCCAGGGTGGGGCAACTCTCTTTACTGCACTGTGGCACTGTCTGTGGGGGAGGGGTCAGAGAGGGAACAATGTCCCTCTCTTGCTCTGTTCTAGCCCCACTTTGCAATGAACTCTCCTGTGAGACTGGGAGTTTCTCTCACCTTCTCAACCCCCACAGGATTTTACAGCTAGCTATTTTGAGTCTTTAGTTTTCCGGTCAGCCAGCCACCCCCTCACCTGTGTGGTCTGCTGCCTTGCTGCGGGTCCTCTTCACCTGGCTGCCTGGCTCTGTCTCTCCTACCTACCAGTCTAGATGAGGGTTTATTTAACTTTTTGGTTGTTGAGTTCCATGCAGTTTGATTTTCTGACAGTTCTGGTTGTTTATTGTTTTAAAATGGGTTGTTACCCTTCTTTTGGTTGTGTAAGGAAGTGAAGCATTTCTACCTATGCCTCCATCTTCCCTGGTTGTTTGTCTTTTACTACATCACAGAGCAAATTAAACCACCAGTGCAGCACCAGGCTTGAGAAGGCACAAATGAATGAGATTTTACCCTTCTTCATGGTATGACCCTAAAGGTACCTTCTTAAGCACCTAAAGCTATATCTTAAAATAAATGAACCCTAAAGAGTGAAATAGATGACCATATTTTACCATCAATCAGTTCAACCATATCCAAAAATGAATGATAACATTAAATGTTTATTCTATAATCTAAAGTCATATTCTGTCTTACATGAACTATAGTGGAGCAAAATTATGAATTAATATTATCATACTATTTCCAAAGTGATATTGTATTATCTTCTGTGATTTTTAATATTCCATATTTAATTTACTCTTTTTTATACAACTTTTAATGGAAAAATACATAGGTTTAGTAAAATTATACAAAAGATACGTGCAACGTTTATAGAAGAATCCTAATGTAAAGTAAGTGAAGGCACCTGGGAGAGCTGGCAGGGCCTAGCAGCCAGCAGACAGACTCAGGCAGACATCCTCAGCCGTCTCCCGTCCATGCACTGGGAGCAGTGCCTGCTGTGGATGGCGAGAGGAGTTTGTTCCGAAACTCAAAACTATTGGTTTGACTATTTAAATTCTGTCTTCTTGTCACTCTTCATATTTTCCCCAACTCTGGGTTATAAATCCAATTATAATTTTTTAATGGAGGGGTTTTACATTTTAAAGCTGTCATAGACTAAACTGAATTCTCCAAATTTATATGTTGCAGCGCTAATCCCAATGTGATTATAGTTGGAGATAGGGTCTTTAAGGAGGTAATTAAAGTTACACGAGGTTACGAAGGTGGGGGGCTTAATCTGCTAGAACAGATGTCCTTATTAGTGTAAGAAGAGGGAGAAACACCAGGAAAGCACACATGGAAGAAAGGCCGTGTGAGGACACAGTGAGGAGGCACCGTCTACAAGTTGAAAAGAGAGGCCTCGTCAACCCTGTCAGCACCTTGATCTTGGACTTCCAGAGTCTCAGAACTGTGAGAAAATAAATTTCTGTTGTTTAAGCTCTCTAGTTTGTGGTACTCTGTTATGGTACAAAATTTATTTTAGAAGCTTTTGAATAGTGAATGAATGGCTGGAATAAATCCTATTCAAATAAATATATGAGAATCCGATTGTGTAGGTATGTTCACGTGGAAATCCTGTTCGCAAAGGAAAGTCTTTGCTGTTGTGTGAGTCAATGCCTCTCACCACAGGACCTATGTGAGTGCGAGGAGCACTGGTACACAATTCCTTCCTTCCGGGAACATTCTGAGAGATTTCAATCACACTTGACATCGCTTACCTATGACTTGACCTTAGATCTCTGTGGCATCTCACTTTTACTATCTAGATCTCATATTTTGTTTTTTTTCAGAGTTTCCTTCTTACCCCTACATACACATTTAATGTTCCAGCAATACTGAACCATTTATTTTCCCCCTAACATAGCATGCTTTTTTTACTTTGCAGTAGGAATTCCATATAATATTTACACAATAAAAAATTTTACAGTTCATCATGTTTTAGAACATTGAAACCATTTTAAAATTATGATTTGCTTTAAAAATATTTATTATGAAATTTTCATTCATTGCAATGAACTTTCATACACCTATCACCAAGGTTCAACACTTCTGTGCACCCAGCAGATAGTAAATTTTTTAACTGTACCTTTCACATAATAAATATACTGTCTAACTTTTTATGTTTTTATTGTAGCAAATAATAATATAAGCCTGATAGTATTTCCTTATGAATTTAGATAAATAAGAAATCATGCACACTAAAATGAGGTATATATTAACTTGGTCTCAAAAGTCTACTCTGATAATTTTAGTATAGACTGTATTGACTCACCAATCTCATCTCAAAATATGGTGACCATTAGCTTCAAGGGTCTTTTAAAAAATATGGCTGCAGCTCTGATTTGTTGAGAGGCAAAATAAGACATAGTAATTCAAAAAATTCCAATTTTTCAGCAGATTGTTAACCATTTTATAGGGCTAACAGCTTTGAATGGAATATATAGTAAAGTCTAGGTTAATCTTTCCTAATTTTTCAAGCAAACTCTCATGAAAATGTTAGATAAATGAGTCAATTACATATAAACATATATTGAGAAAAGCATGCTTACTATAGGCTATAATAATAATTCTCAACTTTCTCACAACTGATATCTTGTTAGTGCATCTCCTGGGGACATATAAAAAGACCTTCATGGGGGGAAAAGTATGAGGTGTGGGTCCTGAGAGATAAGGGCTTCTCTTTCCAAAGACCTGGAGAGCTCAGAGAAGTGGTTCGGTATAGGCTGGGAGTTGAGGAAGGAACATCAAGGAATGATAGTGACCCTGGGTCAGCTTAGCAGAAAGCCTCCCCTGGCCTTGGCCAGGGAGCTCCATTGGTTGGAGCACTGTTCTGATATGCCAAGGTTGCAGGTTCAATCCAAGGTCAGGACATATGCAAGATACAACTAATGAATGAATGCACAAATGAGTGAAACAACAAATCAACATTTCTCTCTCTGTGTCTATTAAAAATGAAAAAGAAACATCCTTGGACTTGGAAAACTATATGTAAATCTGCAGGAGAGGTTACTCTGTGTTTCATATTGCTCTCCTTGTCTAGCTTCTATTCATTTTTGACCTTGTCCCACTGCGTTTCACCCACCTGTGGCCATGTACCCACCGCCACCATTACCACCATCCGTTTCTCTCTGCTGACCTCACTACTACTTCCAGTCTCCGCTGGCTAATCCTCTGTCCAAATGAAGAGGGTGGGTGAAAAGCATGATGCTGTGACACACAAAGGGTGTTTTAAAAATGAAAAGTGTTGCTGCGATTTGGCAAAAAATGAGGCAGAGGGTAAGAACAATGTTAAATGAATAATCTGTACTTGCCGTATAAGACAATATAAGCAGTCCACAAGCTAATCATACACCTAAACATTGCCTATAAAGCTTGGTCAGTAGCTAATTTAAAATGTAAATCTCCTGTATCATATTTTTTCTGTTTTCTATGGGGAATGTTATAGCAGTCTGTCTTCTTCACCAGCTCCAACACAAATGTTTTTTATTTTTTAAAGTGCTGATTATCTAAACCTTTTTGGCATTATATCAAAATATATATAAATCAAACATTATGTTTATACCTTAAACTTATACAGTGATGTATGTCAATTATTGCTCAATAAAAATGAAAAAAAGTGCTGCTAATGTCACTTGAAAAGCCAGACAGTTATACTAATGATATTGCCTTACTTCTAAAATGACAGTGTTAATACAACACTTTAGTGATGTGCAGCATGAAATTTACCTATATCATTTATCTTCTGTGTTTTTCTTTAAGCAACAAGAAGTCTTCTTTCTTTTTTTTAGTAAAGATTTTGATGTGGAATATGAGTCCAGGTAAGAAAGAATGATGGGGACCTGGGTACAGCTCAGTCTTTGACATGTAATAATGAGGTCATGACAACTTTACGTAGTGCCTAAATGCTACAACAGATAACAATACTAAAGCTTTCGTGAAAATATATGAATATCATCTATTACATATAAATTTATCTTCCTTGACAATTTAAATCATGATTATTCAATAACTGTTCATTTGTATTTATTAAACCTTTAAATCGAGAATAAAGTTCCTTATAATACTATTCTTGAAATTCATACAGTGGGAATGTCTTAAAAATAGTCATTATAATAATAAATAACTCAAGCATTTCCACTTTTGATTAGACTTAAGCTCAACCTTCCTTGTACTAAAACATAATCAACCGTCAGTATTAGAGAGATATTCTAGTATTTAATTAGGTCAATATAGTAGGAAAATCTGCTGGTTCATATGCTAGTCTAACAGCCAACTGAATGTTATCTAACAAGAAAAAAACACCTCTGGACAGGCATATAGCAATTTACTCCATGTTTTCAGGATTCCTTGAAATAAGATATTCACAAGGAAGCTATGAAATATATTAAATCAGAGGTGGCTTTCTACAACATGTCAAATTAAGACAAAACTGAAATGTTTACTCAACCACCTATGAATTTCCAAACGTTAGCTAAATTTAGAATGGTCAAAATGAAAATTTTAAAAAATTTTAATTTTAATACTGAATGGGAGTGACTATGGTAGTGTGACAAACTCAGGTGTTTATTCTTGAAAGAAGAGAAAACACAAACAAGTACCACCGACATCAACTCACACGTCTCTGCCGCGTCGCACCTCATCCTGCTCCTTGGACGCGCGCCGTCGCTGTCGGGCAGATGTGGTGGAAGGTGCTGGGGATGGTCCAGACTCTGAGTCCTCTGAGCTTTGGCCTCCGGAGCTATTAACATCAAAAAGATGCTGTTCTACGGCTGACCGGATAGTTCTTTCTAAGAGTCTAGTTAAAATTAAAAAAAAGAATACAGAATGATTCAAGCAATCAAGTTTATCAATGATTGCCTTTAAAAATATGTGCCCATAAATATGAAATATTGGTATTCTAACAGAAGACCTACCACACCTTCATGAGCAAAGATAGTATATGAGGCACTCACCTCAAGAATATTTGCATTGTGTGTTAAAAACACAACCAAACTGAACAAATCTCCCCAATCTGATAACCGTGTCTCTTTTTTTTGTGAGTCCAGGATTAGTGAAATGCCCACAGCAAGTCTAACAACAATTATAGGAGGCAGTCAGGAAATAAGGTCATTTAATATAAGGCAGAATGAGGAAGGATTTTTTGCCTCATAGAATAATAATGGACCTATTCTTAAAAAGGTGAGTTTCTTCCAGAATTCAAACCAGTTTTGCAGAGGAGAGTATGACTTACAAAGAAAACCTGCACAAATAATTTTATGATGCCTATTATCTATTTAAAGTTCTTTTGAGATAAAATTATACAGGGAGTAATGCTATTAACAAAACAACACCTCAAGAGAACAATTACTGCTCATAACAGAAGAGCAAAATCTTTCTGAACCTATTCGGTTAAATGGTGATATATATGATTGAAGCTGTATTCATACAAACACCCCAATATATATTACTGCATATGAAAGAATAGATTTATTTAATTAAACCTGAGAAAAATAGTGGAGCACAGCGGCTGAAAAGAGTGCATAAAGCATCATTTTTAAAGCTGGATAATCTTTCAATGTGTCTAAACCTTTCATCAACACAGTAATTTTGAATAAGCTGACACAAAAAATTCTAAATTTATACTCTTCAAAATGTTTTCCTTCATCTCAAAAAAGAACCACATCCAAACCATCAAATTGTATACATTAAATAGGTGTAGTTTTTTTATATCTCAGTAAAGCCATTAAAATTAAAAAAGCACCACATATATATTTTTAAATGTTCAGATTGAGAAATACATTCATTCAAATGAAATGGATTTTAGAAATTTAAGAACTTTAGATTTTTCAAGTATAGTTTTATAACAGACTCACTGTGATTTCACTAAAGCTATTTCAAGACAATGAACAAGTATAGTCTAACTTAAGCATTAGAACTTTGATATTTAGAAGTCCTTGTCCCAATGATTGAAGATTACTAACAGTAGGACATAGGAATGTGAGTATGTAATATGTACATAGAGACCAACCCCACACCTTTTCCAAACTACATGAGACATATAACAAATAAAGATTATCAGGAAACAAATGGGCAAGAACATATCAATCTTAGTATAATTCTAGAATCTCTTTAAAATTCTGAAAGGCTAGTAAGAGGTCAATTTTGCCTTCTGATTGCTTCCTCATCTAAAGAAAAAGAAAAAAAATCCAAGTTCATCCTATTAGATCCAAATTCATACCAATTAATGCTTCTGCTGATTCTTTTCCTCCTCGTCACATCACATCTTCCTCTCTTCCTCCACCTGGCCCCTGTTGATGGAAGATGCTCCAAAAAGGCCCACCCACCATGTCTCAGCAGGGAAAATGTCTGGGCAAGGGACTATTTACAAATACTTAAATTTAGTGATTAATACATGCCAGGCATCTTTCTAGGTGTTAGGAGTACAGCCATGAATATGGCAATCTATACATTGCCTTAAGGAGAGACAGATGATAAACAGATCGTGAAATTTCAGAGAGTGATAAATTTTCTACAAAATAGAGTACAGGGTTGGAGAGTGTGAGTAGTCAGGGATGACTTCTGGAGTAAGAAGACATTGGAACAAAGAGGTGAATGATGAGAAAGTGAATGTCCAGGCTGAACAGCCAGTGCAAGGGCTCTGAGGCAGATACAAGTATGAGGTTGGCCTTCTCCAGAAACAGAAGGTCGCAGGCTTGAAGCAAAATGAACAATGTAGCTGGATAGGTAGGCAAGTACAGGTAACAGGGTTTAGAGTTTAGTCAAAGTGCAATTGGTAGCCTTAGGAGGAAAAGACACACGGTGGACAAAATTAACCAAGCGCTGCTGCTGCCCTGTGGAAAAATGACGTGTTGCTTTCTTTTCTATGCTCCCATTAGCCTGAAGGCTGAGCCCGAGGCTCATTTGACCTTACACACCTAACACTGTGCTTGGCATATTGCAGGCACGCAATAAATGTAGACTGACTAAAATTAACAAAGGAAGATGTAAAGGCGGGGTTAAACTTTAACCTTTAATTGCATCCTCTGTTGCATCATACCCCCAGAGCACACAGACTGCTTTGCAAATATTGACCCTGACATTATTTAGACTGAAATGAATACAAATCTCATGTTGAAATGGTAAAGCTGTCTCTAGTCACACCCCCACAACAGAAGATCAAACAGGAATGTTTCTTACTTAGTGCTCTCCTCTTGTGTAGTTTTCAAAATCATTTGGTTGCTTATTGTATTAATCTTCCAATACTATCCAACATTAGAATTGCCTTTTTTTTCTGTTTAATAAATGGGCAAGGAGAAGGAAAAACCCCCTCAATTCAAGTTCAAGTAACTTACTCTTCTGTTGTCGAAGCATTACTGACTTGGGATACACAGGAACTGTGGAAAAGAAACAGAGAGAAAGAAAGTCACACAGACGGAGGACCAGAGGCTGTGAACCAAGCATCTGAAGGGGATTTCACGCTTAAAGTATTGGCCGGGCCCTCGCATGATGTTTTTCCAGCCCCTGATGGATGCTGATTTTCACTTGTTTCTAGAAGTAGAGATGGCCCTGCGTATTTATTCCAGAACAGTGTTTTTTTCCCCCATTTTAAAGATGTCCATGACAAGACGGTTTCACAAGTGACCTTTGAAAACTCTACCTTTTACCCTACTGCCACGGTCTTAGTTCAGGGTCTTTTTATTTTCTCCCAAATGTGAATGCAGTTCTACTATCTTCCCGCTACCAATTCTACCCATTCCCGGCTCCCCCCAGCACAGTTACCTGTCCCTCCCTCGTCCACCTCTCCAGACCTGTACACAGAAGCATCTTTCTCAAACTGCTCTGGACATGGAGAGAGCAGCAGGGACCCTAGGGAATAGAGGACAAGGAACCAACCTTGTTCTCTACATGACTATTTCTAAACCATCTTTTCCAAGGCATCTTTCCTTCCTAAATTCCTCAAGATATACCATACATCAAGTTTTATGTTTCATCTTAACACCTGATTTACAGCTGTTTTGTCGAACATTTCTAAGCTTCCTCTACTTTCTCCTTTTTTCTAAAGCCAGAATTCCTTTTAAAGTATTAAAAAAGTCAACATAAAATGGAATGGTGAAATTATAGAACATTATTTGATCAGCACCCTTCATCATGTCGCCACCTTGCCTGCACTCTGTGCTTATATAACCACAGGGAGGGGGTGAGGCGGCAGCCACTTTAACTACATCAATATCCACACTTCACACTGCAGGGCTGTCCGACCTTTTGGCGTCTCTGGGCCACACTCCAAGAAGAGTTGTCTTGGGTCACACATTAAATACACTGTGAAACGTGATCACAAAAATATCTCATAATGCTTTAAGTAAATTTATGATCTTGTATTGGGTCACACTCATAGCCATCCTGGGCTGCACGTGGCCCACGGGCCACAGGTTGGACACACCTGCTGGGGCTCAGTCAGCTTCGAAATCAACATTCAAAAGTATCTATGCTTGAAAGAGGAGATTAAAAATTCTTTAGTGTATGTCAAAGTATAGTTTTGCCTAATAGATCTGTTCTCTCCCTTTTCTTCCTTCTTACTAGACCACATGTAAAGAAAATAAAAACTGTTAATAACCAATACTAATGGTTACCTTTCAGTCACTCCAAACATCCTAATTTTTAGGGCATAATTTTCAACATATGAATATGCTGCTTTGGAATCGTTGGTTGAGTTTTTCTTCCATGTACGTGTATAGCTCATTTCTTACAACTCAAGAGTCTGAGTGCCTCCAGGGACTGTAAGGCATTCCCCATTTCCTTTCACTGGACTCCCCACCACTACTACCACCGTCACACCCAACACAGTACTCATTATCCCAGAGGGGATCAACAGATACTTGAGAGAATTTCTGGTTAAAGCCCTAACTCTTTGTCATGGCCACAGACCATATTCAAATCCCCTCCAAACCGCCTCAAATAATGCTATAGTGTACAAGGGAAATTGCTGAGATGAATCTTCATGAATAACCAAATCAATGAACAAAGAAATAAATACACTCTAACACTTACAAAGTACTATGTTTCAGACATTGTGCTAAGCATTTTTTAGATTTTCTTATTTATTGTTTACAATAACCCTGTGAGGTAGGTTCTATTGTTTTTTTTTTATTTTTTTAAAAAGATTTTATTTATTTATTTTTAGAGAGGGGGAAGGGAAGGAGAAACATCAGTGTGTGGTTGTCTCTCGAGAGCCCCCTATGGGGAACTTGGCCAGTGACCCAGGCCTGTGCCCTGACTGGCAATAGAACCTGCAATCCCTCGGTTCACAGTCTGTGCTCAATCCACTGAGCTATACCAGCCAAGGCTTCTCTTATTTTAAAGATCTTATTTATTTATTTTAGACAGAGGGGAAGGAAGAGAGAAAGAGAGTGAGAGAAACATCCATGTGTGGTTGCCTCTTGTGTACTCTCTACTGGGGACCTGGACTGCAACCCAGGCATGTGCCCTGCCTGGGAAGCAAACCAGTGACTCTTCGGTCACAGGCTAGCACTCAATCCACTGAGCCACATCAGCCAGGGAGGTTCTATTGTTTTCTTTTCCCCATTTTCAGATGAAGAGGTTAAGTAACTTGCTAAGTCATGAGCCAAGAAGTAAATGAGTTGGGATTTGAACCAAGAAAAGTTGTAGCTCAGAGTCTAAGCTCTTAATCACTACAGTAGACTTTTAATCACTCACTCACTAAAAGAAAAACTCACCAGAGTCAGTTTTGAATGTGCAGCCTTGCATTTAGGTATATTACTTTGTTTTCATCACAAGCATTTCTCCTCTGCCTCACAATGCCTGTTATTCACTGTGGCACCCACGTTATATAACCAGCAACAAATCCTTTGCTGGTCTGTCCTTAAATGGAACAGACAGTCCCTGCTTTGATGCTTTGTGGCTCATCCTGTGTAAATTCAACACCGTATAATTAACTCCTGTACTTTGCTTCTCAATGTAGTTATACTCCCTTGGTTTTGGGAGCAGAGACCAATGGGAATAATGGCTGGAGGGATATAGAAAAGGAAAATGAATGTAGATCTGTTAGATGCTGAAAACAGTCCAAAGATACATAGGTTATAATGAACCAACTAGCCTCCATGCCCCCTCAGAATGAGGGGATCTATCTCCTCTCTTTCCTTCTGTGCACTTTAGACCTGAACTTCTTTTTGCTTGTTAAAGTACACGCTAATCTTTTATGTTCCTTTTTGGGGGGTATAAGTGGGGATGAAAAAAGGCAGGCAAGGAAGAAACAGAGAAGGAAATGGCAAGAAACAGGACCAAGTCCTGAAATTATTAACTAAATAAGTGCTTCTCAAACTTGAATGTGCATCAGAATCATTTGGGATCTTCTTCATACAGATTCGGGTTCAGTTGGTCCAGGTATAGAGAAAGGAAAGCTGAGATTCTAACAAATTCCCCAGTGATTCTGATGCTGGTCATTTGTGGAAGCCATTGTGGAAGCCACTGATTAGCAAGGTCCTAAATCCCCGCGACTAAAAATTCTTCAAGACTTCAATCCCTAGTCAACAAAACAAACAAGCAAGCAAAATATAACCAGAGACATTGAAATTAGGAACAAATTCACAGTAACCAGAGGGGAGGTGGGCGGGGATAACGGGGGTGGCCGAGGGGAAGGGTTGTTAGAAACATGTGTAAAGGACCCATGGACAAAGTCAAAGGAGGGTAGGATTGAGGGTGGGAGGTGGGGATGGCTGGGGTGTGGGGTAGTGGTGGGGGGAAAATGGAGACAACCGTACTTGAACAGCAATAAAAAATGTGAAAAAAATTAGGGTGAAACATAATGTTACTTTAGAAAAAGGTAAGCATAAAAGATAATTGTAGATTTTTTCCTAGAATCTATATCATTTTTCATGAATTCTCTGTTTGAAGAAATTATATTGTGAAATAAATGGTAATTATAAATTTTATCCTATATGTACATTTTTGAAAAATGGACTGTACTTTAAACAGTATAAATATTCATAAATTTTCTTTAAAAAATGACTTCAATTCCTTAGGTACCATGATAGCTATTTGTAAACATTTTAATCTAATCAATGAAGGTATGAGTTGGAAAACTTATGCTAATCTGTGTGAATAAAAGGCAACACGTAAAATTCCCCTCACAGCTTAAAAAAAATGACCTGAACCATCGAAATCAGTCTTATAAAGCCTTTCTTGGAATGCAAAATTAAATGAATAAATTAGTAATAAAACCAAGTAGTTAAATCATGTTCATTTTTACTAGCATGTTGATCTTAGGTCAAATTTATGACAAATTTATGTTCGATTAAATTTCTTTAATAATCTTTTGGAAATTTTTGTATATTTAATGTGTGCATACTTTCATATTTTTCTAATTTCTCTAAAGAAAGTATTCTGGGAACATTTTCCACTGGTAATCAGAAAAGAGAAATTCTGGGCTTAGTCCTACAGTTAATTAGCTGAAATCATAGACTGTTGGTTAGTTTGGCTGCACTGGTTTGGTTTCTTCATACAAAAAGATGAAAGGCTTAGCTAGTAATCTCTGAGGTTTTCTTTTAGTTCTAAAAGTTTATTGTCCTAAAGTTTAGATCATTATAAAAGGTTATAATTGCATATTTAGTTTTATGACACAGTGTCAGTCACAGAGTTTATTATATACCAAAATGTCTTTGTTGAGGTGCCCTTCTACCTCTGTAGTTCCTGTGGGATGTGCTTAACAACTTACCAGTAAGGTTTCTAAGAATATTTAACGTCTGACATAGGGACGCTTCCATAGCTATAACTGGTTCCTGGAAGTAATCTAGGATATTAACAAAAAGGTGAAAAGCAAATAAAAGCTAAAGTGAAAGACAGATTTCCTTCATCTACATGTAGTTTGTTTTTTTATCCTCTGCAAACAGCTAAGAATAATGAATTTTTTTTCATAGCCTTGACTGGTTTGCTAAGAAAAGTTCTTACTTATGCAATATTAAACACCTGAATAAGGAGTTCATTTCCTAAGGTTGATAAAGCAAGTATTCAAAACTGAAAGTAATAAGCTCATGTGCAGTCTCCGGCATTATGAGCAACTTCATCACCCAAGCCTACTGCAAGTGATGAGGCAACTGAATTTTCTATTGCTATGACCATTTAAAATGGATTCTAAGCCTACTCTGAGATAGATTTATGATATATTTAAATACATTTAGTCTTCATCTCTATTAGCAAAACCAAAATGGCATTTCTGTTAAGCTGATTATGCTTAGCAGTATTAATACATAAAAACTGCATATGATAAGATGCCCAGATGCCTGTTGACAAGTGATTATTTAAAATTAGATCTCTTGATTTGAAATCAAGAAATTTACATGTAAAAAGAAGTTTCAAATATACTGACACCAGATAACTTGAAAAAGTATGTGTCCTCTTTTTCTGTATGTTCTCTTACTTCAGTATGTTCTCTTTTCTGTGGTGTATAAAATCCTACCTGCAATAAAATATTGTTTCAAAAGGAACCATTAGGTCTAACAGAATTATCCTTTCCATCTAGAAAATCATATTTACATTTATTGAATTTTTCAATGAGTAAGGATATAGAAGACAATTACGTCATGCTTGTTTAATTAAGACTCAGGATAAAGATCATGTAACTAATCATCAAAATGGCATGAAATTGACTATTTAACAGTATTTTTAGTATCATTTAAAAATGCCTAATGTTGAGATGCAGCATCAATAATATAAAATGACTGTAAAATTATTTCCTTGTAATTGTATAATGGATTTCTAAACTAAACTTTCCCCATGATTTTAGTGCATTTTTCAGAGTGTCATATATTCAAACAATTGTATTTAATACTCAATATTTATTCACTTGGCTTTAGCTCTTATCAGTGGCAATGCTTATCAGTGTAAAGAAATGTAATGGGATGTTTATATGTATTCAGACTTTGACAAAAACCGCATCACCCTTGGTGGTGGTGTTACAGCTTGGATTAAAAAGCCTTACATTTTTGGTTTAAAGTTATATATGATGCATATAACACTAGAACATAAACATTTTGGTTTAGAGTTCTACACTATGCATATAACACCAAAACATAAACTGAAAACATGCTGTATGGACATGACTCAGGAGGAGCATTTTTTATCCTCATACTTTATTAAAGCCCACAGTTCCTACTGCTTTAAATCTTAGGACTGATTTGAAGGAAAAAAAAACTGTTCTTCATTCCTGTTTCTTAATGCTGTTAAATATTTTCTAACAAATTTAAATAGAGTCCATTAATGGGTCAAAATTCTCAGCTTTTGTGCAGCTTCTTTCAGGTTCTAAGTTTTCAATTTTACATATTTAGTGTGTCTTTATGTGAAAAGAAATCAGTTTCCTTAGTTTTTAGATAACATGTTTATAAAGCTAAATTATGAACTGAAATGGACAGTTCACTGTATGTAATACCCATTTACAGAGGAGGCAGTTAGGTGCAGAGAGGTTTAGTATCTCAGTCACGTTCACACAGCTCTGATTCTCTCAGTGATCTGGCTTCAGAGTAAGTCCTTACCGAGGGCATGATCCTTATTCTCAAGTAGTGTTACCGTACTTTCATGTAAATGTTTGCCTATATATCTAGTTATTTTCTTTAGATTAGAACAGATTATTGAAAGTACTTTTTTGGATTTAATATAATTTTATTTCAAAATTTATACATTCCAGAAAACTATGTCATCTACATGTTCATGTTTATTAGTATAAAATTATGTAAAATCTTCTCTAATCTTTTGAAAACAACTCTATCCCTTACAGCAAACTTCAATTCTGATTATTACTACTAGTATTGTTCCATATTTTTCCCGTTTACCAGAGCATCCTACTTTATAATTTGCATTTTTACTCCCAAATAACCATAAATTATGATGAATTCCAGTATCGGTTCTACTCCTTTTCTGTTTTCTTGAATTATTATGAAATTCTTTTTGGTTTCCAAGAGGTTGCTTTTCTTCCTTTTTATAACTTATTTTGAATGAATGGCTCATTTATATTCAATCTTCTTAAGAGGGTGAAGTTAGCTCTAAAAAGAAGCTTAGATCTCAATCTACAAATTTGGTTATGTAGTTTTTTCCTTTTTTCTTTGAAGTAGTCTACACTTGAAGTTTTTATTTCCTCTTTGAATTTTTTCTTCCATTTATAAGTTTTCAGTGATTGATTAGAAATTTTCTGTTCCTAATTACACTGTGATCAGAAAAAAATTACCATTACAATATCTGCTCTTCAAGAACACTTAGAGATAGCAGAATAATTTTTTTAGTGGCAGGAAGGCTTGAGCCCATTAGCAGGGTGTGAAGTTTAGGATATGTAGTGATTGCTTATTTAATTATTAATTATATCAAATTCTCAGTGGTATTTTGTAAGTTTTGTTTGTTATAGACATACAGTTGTATGTGTAAGTTTTATACTTTAAATGTGTTTGCCTGTTTATCCTTGTTAACCTAAGAGTTAAATTTGTACGATTTAATGCTCTGCTATTTTATACATATTTATTTATAAACTTTATGTCTTTAGCATGGGTTTTAGCTAATATAGTATTGTATTTTGCTGTGTATAATGTACACCCATGTTTGTGGCCCAAGTTTTTGAGAAAAAAATCTTCCATTTTACTTTTTAAATTTAATTACTTATTTATTTATATTTAGAAACAAAACCAATTATCACATTCCAGGGTATCATTTTGCATATGGATATTGTTATTGCTTTCTAGAGTTATACTTTTAATGTATAAGTATAAATAAAAGAATTAAAAACATTTATATACATATAGAATCAATACTACCAATGTATAGTGCACACCCTTACTTTTCCCTCAAAAATTTGGGCAAAACTGTGCATTATACACAGCAAAATATGGTTTGTGCTGTTTAACAAATTTGGCCTTAAAATCTTGTTCTGGTATTGATATTGGCATCTTTCTTTTTATTTATACTTATCAGATATGCATTCAATATTTTATTTTATATATATTTATTTATTTTGAGAGTATACTTATTAAAGCTGGGGACAGTGAAACAAGGAAGGGCTTAGACCAGAAGCAGCACAGGTGAGAGCCTAGGAGGGGCTGCTGTGGCTCTCTGGAAAGTCAGAGAGAAGGGGGCCTTGGAGACAGGTTCAGCGGGTTAGCCCGGGATGAGCTGCTGCTGCCCATTGCTCCTTGGCTGCAAGTCTCGGGGGAAACTTAGGAGATGCATGCCTGAGAGGGAAGAAGGGTGTGGGTGTGCTCCTGGGAGGACTCTGTGCCAGATATAAATTCTGTATTTTTATTATTAACCTTTCTGTGCCATTTTGGTTTGTGGCTTTTTGGAGCACAATGGAGGTTGGAGCAACAGCAGGTTTATAGTTGTTCATATGGCAAATAATATAAGAGGAAACTCTGTTCCGTGCACTCACAACCGTAAACCTACTTTTGCCCCACCCTATACAGTTCAAGTAGTCACTTTTAAAAAGTAATTTTAGCTTTTATTAAAGAATTTAATCCATTTACATGTATTGTCATAACTGACATACTTGTTCTAGTTTTGCGTTTTTGCTTTATGCTTTCTAATTTGGGAGCTTCCTTTTCCTTCGATGTCTGTCTTTGCTG
>PVKM010032582.1:0-16339 GCA_004027735.1 Carollia perspicillata
ATCCAACAGGCCCTGTGGAGACGCTCTCGCACAAAGCCAGAAATCTAGCAAAGAAGGAGGTGACTTTATTGCAAAATTTCTGCCAAAAACTGTTCTAACTTGTAAGTGCAACAGAGAGGCAACATAGCAAATCCTCACTGCTGTACTCATCTTACCTATGACGATCAGAAGAGTTAAATTTGCTTTTATCTGCTACTTGACATTGGAGGGTTATAAAAGTTAAACCAATACAGTTTAACATTATCTTCTCTTTTTAGATGTCTTATTTTAATAATACCTTTTCAGTAACCCAAGTATTTTAAGCGTAAATATGAAACAGGTGTGTAACTCCTTATGTGAGTTTCTCGGTCGTGCACATGTTGGTTGCCACTAAGATTTCTAAAACAGGTTCCTTCCAAAGTTGAAATTGTGCCTGTCCTTAGGTATTTAAAATGTTTCCAGTTATGTTTCCATGAAAGACAAAATCACTTTAAACCACTTTTAAATTCCACAATAAACACTCAATTTTGAAGTGCTAGTACATGGAAGGAAACCCCTGAAAATATTGGATAATCCTTCTATTTAAATTTTTGATCCACCAAGATCAAATGAATTAAAGACCTTTAAAAAAATAGGTATCATGTGGACTACAAAAGGAATGTTGTTGCTCATATGATAACTTTTTGGAAATCACTGCAAGAAGCCACCAATTTGTGGAACAATTCTCTTCAGAGTACGAATATTGAAGCGACTGGTAGGAAAAGAAACTCATTGAGCTACATATCGCCATTCAAAGAGGAACGTGGATATCAGACCATGATTTCAGAAAGAATTTGAGTATGTGAAAGCTGAAAGCCCTGACCCAACCAGAGAAAGAAATCATGACTTTTTCTTCTCGAATCCAATGCTTCTTTTTCTTCTAATCCTCTGTACCCTATCTCCCTGACATCTTTGAATCTATTACTATTGCAAGTCAATTTGTGTAGCGTTTTCTCCTAGCCTGTCCATTGCTGTCCTCCTGAAATCAAAGTATGGGCAAGGTGCCTTTCTCAGGATAATGAATGGGTCTCTGTAGGAGTTGAAATCAATTGTTTGTTGATAGCTGAGTTGACTTAACTATTATCAGTTTTCAATCATCTGCAAAGAGCTAGAAAAATCAGAGGCTCTGGAAATACCGACTCCGTAGGCGAAGTTCAGATCCTGAGTTTTCACCACCTGGTTGGCACAAATCTGGAGGTGCTCTCACAGAAAGGTCATCAAGTGAGAAATCCACCTAGCGACACTCTCTATTCCAAGTACAGACCCCTCCCCTGCCCCATATTTCTGCCTGGTTTTGGTCACTCTTTCACACCGTCACAAAGTTGTTTTTCATATTTTGTCCAGAGTTCATAGTTGTTACACTGAAAATTAAATTCAAGAAATAAGGCCTCAAATATTTTTAAAATTACTGATAACGCAACAGGCTGCTATGCATGTATCAGCAAAAACAACCTCAAACGGATATTTTAATTAACAACTACAAATGTAGCTATTATAAGCATTTACAAGCATGAAAGATAACTCTTGTTGAAAACAGCAAAGAATAAGAACCCATCAAAAATGGCCAGATGGATTTGATAAGGAATCCTAGACGTGAAAAATAATTGTTGAAATAAGTAGGGGGGGTTAAGAGAGTAAATTAGGCACAGGTAATTAACTAATAACCTGGAAGATGGATCTTAAGAAATTACTCAAACTGAAACAGAAGGACAGAGAAAATATGAAAGAGGAGTTAAGAAATGAATATAAAGGTAAGATTAGGTTACCATGCTTATATAATTAGCACCCTGGAAGGAGAGAATAAACAGAATGGAAGAGAGACAATTTCTTAAGCAGAAACGTCTTTGTTATGATAGCCATAAAAAATAAGTAATTTCTTATTTTCCTTTGTGGACGATTTTTCTCCTTTACGCTTCATTCCTGGTGAAAGGGGACTGCTGACGTTGACTGTGGGCTGTGTTGACGTAAACACAGGTAATGAGTTCCTTGTAGAGAGATTCCTGTGACCTGCTGTGCGGCATCACAGGATTAGTCATCTGGAGAAGGCGTATCGAAGATCAGATGCAGGTCTCAGCCGTTATCCTGGGGTTATCAGAGGGCTCCACTTGCAAGCCTTTGACATCTGGGTCTCTTGTCTTCTTCACTTCCCAGAAGTACCAGAGTTCTATAAATCCTTTGATGCTTTGTCTCTGGAATGTCTTTGTAGCCATGTCTTGGCAAATCTCAATACTAGACACTCTGAAGTATTCTTTGAATCCCTCCATCTACGTTAACATTGATGTAAGACTCCTTAATCCACCAGCTGGGTGTCATTGCAACCTTGGGGACCTTTCTATGACTCTTTCCAAGGCAGGAATATTCAGTGATTATGAACATTTCATTATTGCTACTCAGTTTGTTATACATAAGGTGTTTTATGATTCCAGTTAAGAAAAGATATCAATATAGAACAAGAATAATGAAGGCATTTTATCATGAGAGATCCTTCCAATTTCGAGAGTCAATGCTTCCATATCTCATCAGTCACCACAGAAAATGTGGGAAACAGAGCCTGGAACAGGCCTCCAAGAGACTAGAAACACGAACTGGGTTTTGAAAGGGCTGAGGAGATCTTCTGTGCTGACCCCAGTTTTGACCAACACAATTAAGTGGTGTCAGGTTTTGAGAAAAGAGGCAGTATTTGAAGAGATAAAGGCTGAGAATGTCCAGAGCCGATGAAAGATACAGGTCCACTGATACAGGACACACAGTATCCTGGGATGCCAACTTCTCAGACTCCACAATACAAGCCAGAGACTGGGGACTCCTTTGTCTAAATGATGAAAGAAAATTCGGCTATCAAGTTAAAATTGTGCACCTGGCAAAATGCACTTTTAAAATGGGAGTGGATATCAAAATAGTTTTAGATAAGTAAAAACTAAGAACTTACCACTAACAGACTTCCAGTATGCTTCAGGTATTGATAAAAGGAAAATTATCCTAGTAGAAAAATATGAGTTCTGAGAAGAAACATGGAGAAAAAAACTGTTGACACATGTGTATTAAACGAAACAAACACTGTCTCAGTACAAAAGAATAATAATGACTAACAGGTGAGTTTAAAAAGCACAGCACTGAAATACCAGACATCTGCACAGAAGTAGAAAGGAAGTGACCTGAGTTAAGTAGCTCCGTGGTTCAAAACTACACAGGAATAGAATAAAACATCAACAGACTTTATACTTTGAACATGTATATTATAATTTTATTTTTTTAAGATTTTATTTTTAGAGAGAGGGGAAAGGAGAGAGAAAAAGAGAGAAAGAAACATCAACGCGTGGTTGCTTCTCACATGCCCCCCACTGGGGACCTGACCCACACCCCAGACATGTGCCCTGACTGGGATTCGAACCAGTGATCCTTTCGTTTGCAGGCTGGCATTCAATCCACTGAGCCACACCAATCAAGGCATGTATATTACAGTTTTAAAAGAAACTACTGAAATGATGACAACAGAGTATATAAATACAAAACCAATAAAGAGGGAGAAATAAAATAAGAAGAAAAAAATAAGTGCAAATTCAGTTGATCCCAAAGAATTTTTAAAAAAGAAGAAGTCAGTGAAAAATTATGATTAATATAAGGCACAAAGTGAAAGGGTAGAAATAAGTCAACATTAATCATAATAAGTGTAATTTTTAACTTTTTAAAAGACAGATTTTCACATTGGATGGGAAACATCCAGCCATGTGCTGTTCACCAGAGTCTTACCAAGAACAGAAGCCAAGTGGTGTTAACCAAAAGAAGCTATGGCAGCAGGGCAGTATTAGAAAGTAGACTTCGAGTGGACAAAGCAATATTCACAACAAGTAGGGCCATTATATGAGAAGCGTTTCTGTTCTCTAAGAAAATAGAACAAGTCTAAACTTCCGTGTAATATCCACACATTATATCAAACAAAATTTAGTGAACTACAGGTAGACGTTAACAGAGGCATTATCATGGTGGAAGATTATAACATTCTCAATTACTGACTCACAGGACAAATAGACAAAATTTTGTGAGGCTGCAGGCTTTGAAACCCATAATTAATAATCCTTATGTACATCTAAAGGATGTACATAAAACATATAACTTCTCGTGGAGATATATGAGATGCAACAACTGGAGAAATTTTCTATCTGAGCACATTAATATACCATGTCTCTTAATTGTTGAATTTTCATATCCCTACTATATTTCTAAACTATAGACTAAATTTACAGGCTTTTAAAAAATATTATTCTCTCGGCTCATAGTGAACTCATGTTTAGCTAAAAACTCCCCACTCATCCATTGTCCAGAGGTTTAGGCTCTCTCCTTCCATGATTCACCAGACCTGACAGGCACCCTTTCAAATTGTTATTTATCATATTATACACCCAGCTGCATGTCCTTGGGGACTGCAACAGTATATTTTTAATCTTTATATCCTCAATTCCTCACACACTGATTGGCTTGTAGTCGGTGCACAAAAAATAATTGCTGGAAGAATGAATTGATACTTTAATGGTCCACAGCGCTAAAGAAAACAAATTGCAAAAAAAAAAAAACGAGGTTGATGATGGCATAGCAGGAAGAAGATCACAGGAAGGAAAGATGAAGTATGTAATAACGATACAAGTGTTCGTCCTTGGGCCATCCCCTCAGCGAACCATAAAGGGACATTTAAGTATATATTCTAAAAATGAACAGCTAAAAGAGACCTCAAAGAAATAATCCAGTCAGTAAGAACTCCTAGGCAGAACAGAAATTTATCAAAAACATTTCTTTGCCTTGAAATCTGAGGACAATACCATCAGTGATTAGTTTTACAGCTGGAAGGATCTGCCTCTTCCCGGTTCCTTTACTATGCTACCCTTTTCAAAAAGAGAGGCTATGAGAACAAACTGCCACTTCCTGGCTAATTAAACATAAAAGAGAAACATACCTAGGAGGAAATACTTGGCAAGAGAAGTACCCTGGCAAGAAAAATTCCTGGCAACTATAGGCCAATTTTCACAATCATTACAGCATAGAAATTAGACTTTTTTCCAGAAAGTCACAGGTCATAAAAGTTATCTTGTTAAAGATAACTGCGGGCAGATGACTCTTGTTTCTGCATCAACCAGGAACTGGGACATGTCTAAGAACTGCCAAAAAAAAAAAAAAAAAGCCTTCCCAGCTCACAAAACTCCTTCAGAAATACAGCTTCGGACGTTTAATTAACAGTGGCTAAATGTGAATAAATATGGGTTTCAAAAACACCACAGATGTCATTCTACAGACACACCTATAATTAGCATGGATGGAATCAATAGGTATAAGACACACTTTTAAGCCATTTCTGCACACAAAGAACTTGTTTGTGTTACTGGCAAGGACGTGATTATGGCTGCAATGGCAGATATACCCTCTTGTGGAGTGTTTTAATTAAAAAGCAGAGACCTCTCTTTCCAGGACAGAGCGAATGAATCCTTACCAGAAATAATGAAGCGACCCACAGGCCCTCTGTGGAGCAGAGCCAACTGAGGGTACAACCAAAGGTAAAGAAAAACAAGCAGAAAAGTCTGGTGACTAAAAAGAGCTACACATATGTTTGTTAAATTAAATTACTTCCCTTGCCTCCAGGATGGACAAAATTTTTTCCAACCCCTAGGGGCAGAAATAGTAGTGCTCTTAAAGTGGAATTCATTAGTAGTCTTAAGTAATGAATTTATCTCTAAATGTAAGGGTACTCCTAGTTCTAATCCCTAACCCTTCAAACAGTAATCATCACAACCACAAGTAAAATTTCCCAAAGAGTGATATTATTGGTTTCTGCCAGATAGGACAAAACGGGATAATATAAATTTAACAATGTTTTATTTCCTTCCAGAATTCTAGTATCATAATTGTACTATTCTATAAGCGTGTGGTGTTGGGAAGTTATTTCTCTGGACTAACTATAAAGTTGAGATTACACTAGTAATAACTTCAAAGGACTGGTCTGAAAATTAACTTATCTGATAATGCAAAATCCCCAGTACTAAGTTTAACATTCTACAAATGTTAGCCATTTGTAGAATCACCATCAACATTATTTATTAGGAATGCCCAGCACAAACTATATACTCAATAACTATTAGCTACCCTCATTTTCATCATTGTTTATTCTTAGCACTTAATTTGTTGAAAGAAGTTCACCAGTAAGGCAATCACCTCAGAAAAAACGAATCTAAATCTTTTCATCAGGGAATTCACCCATTCCACAGATATGTACCAAGCAGCTACTATGTATCAGGCATTGTTCTAAGAGCAAACAAAACCAAGACCCTTATAGGAGAGAGTGGAGAGGAGACAACAAACAATAAACTTAACAAATACATAAGTCAGTGTGCTAAGGGATAAATGATATAGAAAAAGAAACATAAAGCATGGTAAGAAACTTATTGGAGGTGAGGGAGTATGTAGAACTGCATTCCAGGCAGAGGGAACAACCAAGGCAAAGACCCAGCAGTGGGAACACGTTCGCCTTTGAGGACCTGCAAGGACACCAAGACAGCTGATGGAAATGAGTAAGGTGATGGATTGGGAAGGAGGTCACAATGGCCAAGGAATGAGGGGGCCAGATCCTAAAAGGGCCTCCTTCGTCAGAGTGAAGACTCTGAGAGAGAATGAGATAGGTGCCACTGGAAGGTCTGCAGCAGAGAAGAAAGGTCAGCGTGGCTGGCTGATAGGTGAAAAGAGCACAGCACAGACTGGTGGGAGTGCGGCAGACAGGAGCAGAGCCCGCTCTGGAGACTGGCGCAGTGACCCTAGGTGAGAGACCAGGGTCCGTCGACGTGCTCCCTAGGCGATCACTAACCTAACTAAAGAGACCAGCAGGAAAACTCAGGAGAGATATAAACAGCTATTGTCTCTTTAAGGTTTATTATACTGATTTGGGTGTGAAATTATACATACTATTGATATTTATTTCCCACGCTGTATTATGGCAATTAGTATTGATAGCAACATAGTAGTTATTATAAATAAGGTGAAGTTAAGTACTTCAAAGTCGAAAAACTAGACAGTACCTGGCACTGAATAACACTTAATAATCACTTCATTTAATAAATCAATTTATTCAACCTCTTGGTGAAACGTTATTCAAACATGACTTTTAATAAAAGAAAAATGACTTAGGCCTACTGCTCATGACGCACACAGTTAAAAATTAATTTACAGCCATGCGCTACTTAACAATGGGGATAATTTCTAAGAAGTTCATCATGAGGTGGTTTTGTCATTGTGCAAACAAAACAGTGCACTCACACACACCTAGATGGTCCGGCCCACTACCCACCTGGGCTTATGGTACAGCCCAGTGCTCCCAGGCTGTATAAGTCTGACATGTTACTGTGCTGAATTCAGCATGTTACTGTGCTGAATACTACAGGCAATTGTAACACAATGGTAAGTATCTGCACATCTAAACATAGAAAAAGTACAGGAAAAATATGGAGTAAAAGAGCCCTGGCCGGGGGGCTCAGCGGGCAGGAGCATCATTCCGTGTGCCAAAAGTTTGCAGGTTTGATCCCTAGTCGGGGTTCACGTGGGCAGTAACAGTCAATGTTTCTCTTTCACATCAATGTTTCTCTCTCTCTCTCTGTGAAATCAATAATAAAAAATTTATTCTCTAATAATAAATTAACGTTAGCTTACCATAACATGTTTACTTTCTAGAGTTTGATTTAACCTTTTGACCCTTTTGAGCACAGCTTAAAACACAAAACAAGTGTAGAGTTGTACAAAAATATTTTCCTTGTATCCTTACTCTACAAGCTTCTTTCTATTTTTAATTGTATCTTTTTTTAACTTTTTAAACTTATTTGTTAAAAACTAAGACACAAACACATACATTAGCCGAGGCCTACCCACGGTCAGGACATGAGCGTCACTGTCTTCTCCCTCTACATCCTGTCCCTCGGGGGCGATGACATGCAGGGAGCTGTCATCTCCGATAACAGCAAGGCCTTCTCTGAAACACCTCCTGCAGGAGCTGCCACACTTTTCAGAAATACGCCCATGATGGTTTGCCTGGTTTGTCTCTGTTTGTCATCATACATTTGCTTGTGAGCAGATAATGCACCATGAACTTTCTTCACTATTAATGTAAACCTTTTGGTGTCAGGGGATCCATGTTTTCAAGCATTTGATGACCTTGTAAAGGTCTGCAAAAGCTTCTGCTATACCCTCCACTGTGAATTTTCTTGGGGGTTCTTCCTTCTCTTCCACGGTTTCATCTTCTCTTGCCCCTTCTTTAGCCCTGCATCCCCATTCCAGTTCCAGCAACTCCTCATTGGCCAGCTGTGCAGGAACCACCTCTAGGAGCTCCTCAATGTCACCTTCATCCACACCCAGGTTAAACTTGACTGTCATCTCAACCACAGCCTTGTTGATTTTTTCAGCCTTTTAGCTAAAACCTTATAACACCTACAACGTCACTAGGTAATGAGAATTTTTTAGCTCCTTTATAATCTTATGGGAGTCCCATTGAATATGCGATCTGTCATTGACTGAACTAGTACACAGTGCAGGACTATGTATGAAAGATGCCTTGGGCCTATCTTACTTTTTATTCTGCCCTTGTCCTTTCAGAAACTTCTTTCCCATGTAAGACTCTTAATATGGAATCGTTAAGAAACAATGGAACCCCTCTACCACTTGAGGAGGGTATAAGACCTAGGTTGGCCCCTCTCTCTCCCACCACCCCTGACACAGTGCTTGTCCAGAGAAGAGTACTAACCCAAGTAGGGCCAAAGTGCCTTTATAGAAGCAGATAGAACAATAAAAAAAAAAAAAAAAAAACGGAGGAGGCTCTGTCTCCTTTTAAGATCAGGCATTATGAGGGTAAATGTAGACCTAGAACTGCCAAAAACCATTTTTCCCCACCATGGTTGGGAAAAGTTTACCAGAAGAAAAGAAGTGAAGAAAGAGACAAAATTTGGGTCTCATCATCTGCAGCCTTGATTCTAGCTGCACCTGACCCAGAACTTATTCTTGGACTCCCAGTAATGCAAACCAAAAATCTTCTAGTTCATTTAAACTGATTGGGTTTCTGTTCCATGCAAAAGAAGTGAGTGAAGCCCTGGTCGGGTGGCTCAGTTGGTTAGTCATCCTGATACGGTGAGGTCGTGGGTTTGACCTCTCACCAGGGCACACACAAGAATCAACCAATGAATGCATAAATAAGTAGAACAGTAGACTGATATCTCTCCCTCTCTCTCTCTCTCTCAAATCAATAAATAGAAAAAACTTCTAAAAAAAGTAAATAAGTAAATGAAGGTCACATAGCTAGTAAAGAGCTGATAAAGTATAAGCAACCAGAAAATCCAGGCTAGCCACATACCAAAAAGTAAAATACGTTCACTTTGTTATTGATTCATTCATTCAACAAATATTCATTGCATGTTGATTATGAGCCAGGCACTGTCCTAGGCACTGGGGAAACAGCAAGAGGGACCAAATCCAGAACTTATGTTTCAGTGTAAGTGCCATCATTGAATGTTAGCATAAGTACTCCTAAGCTTGGGTCCAAGGAGGGGATTTCAGGAAGTCTTGTACACCCTCAAACATGTGTATATTCTTTGGAAGCTGCAACATAAATTTTGTCTTAATCTCAAAGGGACATATGAACCCCAACAAGGTTAAGAAAAATTCTTAGAGCATAACCCTACTTTAGTATCAAGATGTCTCAAAGTTTTTTTCTCTTTAAATTTTATTCATTGATTTTAGAGAGAGGGCGAAGAGAGAGAAACACCAATTTGTTGTTCCATCACTCATGCATTCACTGGATGCTTCTTGTGTGTGCCCTGGCCAGAGACCAAACCCACAACCTTGGTAAATCAGAATGACACCCTAACCAATGAGCTACCCAACCAGGGCTCTCAAAGTTCCTGTGGAAATTCTCCTTAGCAGAGTTTTCTTCAAAGAAGACACACTATTCAACAGGCATTCCATTGACATCATTCTCCTTTAAAATGTATTAGGAAGATAACTTCTTTAATGATTCCTTTTTTTGAAGGAAACAAAACAACTAATGACTGGTTGTTCTAACCCCGAATAAGCATCTCAAATTGTAGGACCACAATTAAGGGCTATATGGAGAAGAGGAGAAAACAGATGCTCTCCTCTAGATCACAGTCACGTCTTCCAAGGACACTGTCCATGGCCACGTGTAACTGAGTAACTTTTCTTTATGGAAAAGCAAAGAAACTGCACCTATCCCTTCCAAAGGACAACCCCCTCTCAATTAAGTTTTAAAGGGCCCCATTTACAAATATTGCTATCATCAATGGCCAATTTTATTTTTTTTCTTTTCCCTTCACAACTTAATTTAAATTTGGCAGTCTCTATGTTATAATTTAATATAACAAAAGAGCAATCAAGTGCCAGCAAGCAAAATGTCAATAGCTCTGGAAAGTCATAGGAAAATTAAAAATATAGAAGCTCCCCTTGAGTTTATATGCCTCATTTTAGAATTTTAAATGAGAGGGAAATAATTTTACAAAGACAAGCTCAAGAAAGGTATCATCTTCTGCATTCTGCCCATCATTTGAATGGATGGAAATATCTCAGTCCCAATCTTCTGATTCTTTTCGAAGCAGAGATACAGCCTATGTTTCCTACTTGCATTTCCTGGACCCAACAGGAAAGGTTTCTCCTTTCATCTGCAAAACAGTTCTCTTCGAAACTGATACTGGTTAGATTCCTATCTAGTAAAAATGAAAAACAGGAACCAGGGTCACTGCTTTCCCTTATTCACATAAAGGTCTTCCAGAGAGATTGAAATAGCAGGTGATTCGTGATCATTATTTTCTCACCAAAACTTCCTCTACAAATGTGATTTGGTGCTTTCATTTTGGCTGCTCCTACTACTGGGCTACAAAAAGGGGATTCCTTTACAATGTGAAAAAAGAAAAAAAAGCAACATTGCTCAACATCCCACCGCCCTAAGGAATAAAACTGAAGAGCAGGTAATCAAACGTACACAATGAATTTTTTTACCCCATCCACCAATTCATATTCACCAGGTACCCACCACCTTTACTCTTCCCTAAAAGATGTCTCCCAACGGATAGGCAATCTCCTCTGACATTTGGTAAGATTTTCCCAGTTCCCTCCAAGATGGTATAACTCTTGTTCCCTGGACAGGTGGGAGAAAAACAATGTCACCCGCAGCCATGAATAAAGCCAGCTACTTTCTTCCAGCGGGATACGCGTGTGATCTCCTTATTTCTCCATCTATATCTGTCTCTCTCATTCGTTTCCTTTTAGAATGTCAAGCTTTAAACAAACTTTGAGTAATACTTCTCTGAAGTACTTTTAAAACTGTCTTTTTGAGCAGCTGTTTTTAGGGTCTAGTCCTCTTGTCAAGCTGATAATTTGCAACCAAATTTCTAATCAAGAAACAGAAAACAGCCCTGGCTAGTGTGGCTCAGTGGATTGAGCACGGGCCTGTGAAGCAAAGGGTTGCCAGTTCAACTCCCAGTCAGGGCACATGCCTGGGTTGCAGGCCAGGTCCCCAGTGGGGACATGTGAGAGGCAACCACACATTGATGTTTCTCTCCCACTCTTTCTCCTTCCCTTCCCCTCTCTCGAAAAATAAATAAATAAAATATTTTTTTAAAAAGAAACAGAAAACAAACCTCCATAGTTACCCTGTCTTAAGGGACAAGATATAGTGACCAAATGTAGATGTAGTAATATAGTCACTCTTTTCCATAAACCAACACAACTTTCAACTTTTTTTAAAAGTCCTTTTAGCTCTGCAGATGGAATTTATAATGCCACTCATAATAACAAAATACGTGGAAAAAATACAGCCACTGGGAGACAGACAAGTCTTCAACTGTGTGTTGTTTCTGGATTGTACACTAAAGCTTTGTCACTGAAAGGCCACATCCATGCAAGACGATGGCGTCAGCTGCCAGGATAAGTAGAAAGTATACTAACCCATAAAAAAAAGTGAAAACCTTCACGATCCCACTTGGCCCTTGCTTTTGTCTCGTCGGAGGCACGGCTATGAGAGGCACAGGACGCACTCGGGGCTGGAGTCAGTGTGGCCCCCGGATCCACCTGCTCCTCTTCCAGTTTCCTCTCGGAGTGACTTCACACCCAGTCCCTACAGTGCAGTCTCCTCCAATCCTCATAGTTCTTTTTACCCCTGCAGTGTCCTATATTCCAACGTTGCATTCACGAAATGGTATCTCTTTAGTTACCTGCTCTATTCAGCGCTAAACCACTAAATTCTCTCCGAATGTCAGTAGAGCCTTGCCCCTTTCCCTGTGCCCCCGCTTTTCGATTCTTTCCTTCTCCTCCACACAGCACCGCAGGGATGTTCAGTCCTCTCTGACTTTCACACGCCAATCGAAAGTGTCTTCTCTAGCTGTCGAAAATCTAATTTCAAGAACTAGGCTGTACAGGGGCTGTTACCAGGCCAGACTCACCAGCATTCCACATGCAGCCTCAAGAACAGCTAAGTAGCTAGAATTTTCTTTTAGTAGTTTGGAATTTAAAAATGGAAGTGGGGGGAAGATGTAATAGGAAATGTTTTATTTTCTCTCACTTAATGTTACATTCCCTTTCATTCGTGGATATCTTGATTCAGACACATAACTGTGCTTAGTGTTGCACCCTCTAAACTTCCAAACACTGGAGTGCAAAAAAACAGCTTAAGCAGATTTTTTCTTAACAATCGACAAGTCTTTTTTTTTTGAGAAATATTTCTTTCCTTTACAGTCATTTTTACCCTCACCCAAAGACATATTTCTTGATTTCAGAGCAAGGAGAAGGGAGGGAGAATGAGAGAGAGAGAGAGAAACATCGATGTGGGAGAGAAATATCAACTGGTTGCCTTTCGTATGCACCCTGACCTAGACGGAATCCACCACCTAAGCATGTGCCCTGACCAGGAATCGAACCCTTGACTTTCCAGTTTGCAGGATGACGCCCAACCAACTAAGCCACATCAATCAGAGCAACAATCAACAAGTCTTAAGTCCATGTTTCATCCTCTCGTGTTTCAAGTTAAAAAAAAAAAAGCAATAAGACAGGCTACAGAATGACACTCCAGAAATCATGCTGACCCGTTGAACTGTAGTCATGATATCTGGAGTGTAGTTCTAAAACTGCGGCCTAAAACAAAATATTTAATTATGTGCATAACTAAAATAAATTATTTCTCTTTTCCAAATATGTACCTTCATCAATGAACACAAAACAAAATCAGGAAAATACTGGGTTAAGTAGATAATTTAGCATTTTCTTTTTATTAGTATCACTGCTACTAGGAAAACATTCTTGCTTGTCAAGTTACAGCAAATAGGAATGTGATATAATTCAAGTCTTGCTAATAATAGGTTTAGGTTACCTCCTTATGACTTTATTACAAAAGGAAAAAAACATCATACTAATTTTAAAATATCAACCACATTCCAGTTTAGCTTTCCAAATATTCACACAAGTACAATATCATTTCTTACTCCCAAAGAACCACCACGAATAGAAGACAAGTATTATGAGTCCTCCCCATTTAAAGATGGGGAAACTAAATGCAGAGATTAAATAGTTGCCTAATTTCTCAGGACCTCTTTAGGGTAGACTACTATTCAAACCTCAGCAATTAAAAACCACTTTCCAAAATCCACACTGCCTTTAGAAGCTCATTATCAAACATCTATGTATTCAACCATTAGACTTCAACCTTGAACTTAAATGATTTCTAGGTAGTCATATCTTAACCTACCACTGATGCAAGATGGACTCACATTTTCAATATTTAAGGAAGAAGAAAAAAGAGTTGAAGACACTGACGTTTGAGAGTTAGAAAAATCTACTGTGTCTCTTCTAAACGGTTACACAGAGGTGTCATGTCAAATACATATTAATTAGGAATTATAGTTCATATCTAGGTCTACCGCAAAATATATTTGTTTTACTGGGAGAATTTTTAATTATAAACAGTTTAGCAACAAAAAATTTCTAATTTTTCAGATCTAAATTAATAATTTTTAATTTAAAAAATTATATTTTAAATCCTGCTTATAGTGCTCCCTGCTTTGTACACATCTCCAACATAATAATTAATTCTTAGACATTATGTACACATAAGTTACCACAATTATTGCATAGAGTAGATAAGCTACCTGTTTCTAAACAAAAGCTATCTAAAAGCAAATACATTCACAATCAAATTTACTGTGATAGATTCAAATGAATATACTTTCATGAATGAGATTCACTTATCAAAGCATGTTTATTTAGATGCTTATGAATAATGTACTCATTTTTATCAAGTTGTTTCATTAACTCTCCTCCCTTTTTTATTTATTATTTTAGGATATGTTTATTGATTTTAGGGTGAGAGGAAGAAAGAGAGAGCGAAAGAAACATCAATGTGAGATACACCAATTGGTTGCCTCAGGACATTCCCTGCCTGGGGATCAAACCCGCCACCCAGGCATGTGCCCTAACCGGGAATCAAATCTGTGACCTTTTGGTGTACAGGACAACACTTCAATCAACTGAGCACCCCGACCAGGGTCCCTTGTTTTATTTTGTATCAACATTACTGAAGTCTCATTTAAGTACAGTGAACAGATACCTTCCCTTTTTGACCCTTTACTATAACCCCTACCCTTGATTTCTGCATCCTTTCCTGCAGGAGCTGATGCCAAAGAAAAGTTCAGACCAGGCTAGACTACTGAGGCTTCAGCATGGCATGTTAAAGTCCTCAGATAATTCTCCTTTTCATCAGGAAACACTCCACTAAAACAGTACCAGTATAAAGCCCAAAAGCCGTAAACTGGAAAGAGAACAGTTCTACATAAGTACCAAAAAAAGGAAAGGCTTCACACTTTAAAACATGACTGTAAGGACCCAGGAAATGTGGCTTAGTGAAGGCCAAGGGCTGGTCCTGTCTGGCTGCCGTGAACACGTGTTGTCTTGGCCTTTCCACCACCCACTGCCTTCCTTCCTTCTGGCAACAGAGCCCTGACCAGGATGGACAAGGGCTTGATGACGTCACCTCTGTAATCAGAACATCTCATACCCTGGCCACAGTGTTTGGCTAAGAATGAGACTCTCCTAGTCCTAGCAACAGCGATGACTGCGGTAGTACTTCTAGAGTTTGAGGAAATGAGCCACTCTTTTTTCAGCTCTGGGTGTAAGGGAATTGGGTAGAGTAACTCCGAAGCTGAGAGCAGCCACACTGCCAGCAGCAGCTGGGTGCCTGAGGTTGGGACTAACACGGATGATAAAACAGAATCAAGGCTAAAGAGAAAGGGTCTCCAACAATGTCGTGTCTGGACTTTCAGTTACCTCGAAAACAAAGCTCTCTTTTTTGTTCCAAATGGGTTTTCTGTTTCTTGCAACCACAAAACATCCTCATTAAGAAACAGTCTTCAGCTCCACTCATTCTCTGTCATAACAAGGAATGGGGCACTTTTCAAGCTTTCACCCCTTACTCCAATATGACTAGAAATAGAAAACTGACATGAACTGCACCATAAGGAATTCATGTTAGCTGAAAGGAAATGTCACGGAGAAATTTTCAAGCCAGCATTTGCAAATTGCTGTTTTAAAAGTGTTTTTAATGCTTAAATTTTCAATGGTTCGTATAACTCATACATCTGTATACACACACACACACACACACACACACACACAGATTCCAGTAAATATTATAGTAAAATAATCTATATAGCATCTGTATAGCATAACTAAAAGAAGACTTGGGCCTGACTAAGTTTTGTTCACTAGGCACACCTAAGAGATGGGAGCAAGACACCTTCTCTCCCTCCCAGAACGCTATGGTTCTGTCTAGAAATCATTAGCATTCCCAAGGGAAGTAGCCATCATAATTAGATTAGTCACTGTGTAAAATACGACAAAACTGGCCTAGACAAATCTATCCGTGAACTGCTTAATTATCCAAATTAAACAAATGTTTTTGCCAATCCCTCTAACCGTCACAGATGTCCAGCAGCAATTCTTGGCCAGCAGGAAACTTCAGAGGGAGGACAGTGGCACCAGCTGCCCAGTGGAAACTTGTGAAAGAAACCTCTATTCTAATGGCGCCAAAGGAAACATTTGTTTTGTCTTAATAAATAAAACAAAATTGTTTTCTCTTACCTCGATGTTCTAGTCGGAATGAAATGTTAGCAACTAAAATAACACGTTGGCTCTAAAATGAAATAAGACTTGAAAATTCTAGTCAAGGATGATATGGTATACATATGTGCCAGGCAATTCTAGGCTTATTACTGATGTTGACACAGTTCAGGGGTTTGCATTACAT
>PVKM010032583.1:0-16332 GCA_004027735.1 Carollia perspicillata
CCCGGAGCCTCTGAGCCTTCAGGGCGCTTCCAGTAATTTTCTAGTCCTTGAGGATAAAGGCTGATAAAACAATCAAGGTCAGCCATGCTTGGGGGTCTAGCCAGCTCTGGGGAAGAGGGCCTAAGAAAGTGGCTTTTGTCCTATTAATAAGCACTCATTCGAATGAATGAATGAATGAATGAATGCACACCTGCATGAGCAAGTGAATGAACTCAGTGACTTGCCCTAAAGGCTCCTGCATGTTGATACCACCCAGCTTGTGGACACCCCTGTGGAATTAGGACTTGCCTTTGCACCAGCCTTGGGAAAAGAGGCCCACATTTTCATGTTGCATCAGGCCTCACCAAGTATATAGCTGGTCCTGAGCAGAGGGCTGAGGGAGCTGTGAAGTCAGGACAGTGGGGGTGGGGTGGGAGGGTAGAGGACTGCTTCCAGAGGCATGGCTGAGGAGGAAGGAGAGATGGGGTCTCAGCTTCTCCCTTTTCCTCTGATACTGACTCTGCCACCAGGGGTCATGGAGGTCAGATCTGGGCCCTCTTCCTGGGGATGCTCAGGAGGGACATGCAGGCTGGGTCAGGGGCTTCTGTCCTAGGTTTCTAAAGGCCTCCAGCCGCTCCTGCTGGCCCTAAGTGTGGCTTCTTCCTATTGGCCACACCTCAGTGTTTGCTCTTTCCAGCACCCTGGCCCCTTAACGCCAGACCTTTGCTACACAAAGGTTTAGGTCCAGAATATATGTTCTAATTTAAAATGTAAATATATATATATTCTTAAATATTTTACTTATTTATGTTTAGAGAGGTGAAGGGAGGGAGAAAAGGAGGGAGAAAAACATTGATCAGTTGCCTCACGAACGCCCCCTACTGGGGTGCAACTGAAACACGTGCCCTGACTGGGAATGGAATCGCACCACACCAGCCAGGGCTAAAAAATATTTTCGAGAGCCCACAGAACAATGTAACGAACACCCATGTGCTCATTACCCAGCATAATCAGTGCTAACATTTTTGCTCCACATATTTTTTAAAATATAAAATAAATAGAACATCGCAGGTAAGGCCGAGGGTCACTTTGTTCCTCTCCCCAGTCCAATTCCTTTCCTCCCTTTCATTCCCAGGCACGGTTGTTATATTAATCTGATGTGTATTCTTTTCATCTATTTCTGTGCATGAAACAGAACGTGTGTTCCTAGCAGCATTATTTGTAATGGCCAAAAAGCAGAAACAACCCAAATGTCCATGACTGATAAATGAAGAAACAGGTGTGGTATATCCATGCAATAGAATACTATCAGGCAATAAAAGGAGATGCAGGGCTACTCCATGCTAACTCGGACCAGCCTCGGAAATACTGTGAGTAAAGAAGCCAGGCACAAAAAGGCCACCCATTGCGTGATTCCATACACGCAGATGGGCACATCCCTAAAACCAGAACAGAGATCAGTGGTGGCCAGAGGCTGGGTGGGGAGGAAGGAGGAATGACCAGTGACTTCTTAGTAAACAAGGGCTTCTTTTGGGGGTGATAAAAGTGTTCTAAATTAGATGGTGGTGATGGTTGTATAACTCTGTAAATATAATAAAACCCACTGAGGGTGTACTTTAAAATGGTGAATTTTATTATGTGAATTTTTTCTTAATGATAATAATAATAATAAAACCAGAATTTGATTTTAAAATACTTTCTTACCTTCCTACACACTGGAGTTGTATTTCTGGGCTTTATTTACTCACTCTGCATTTATTGGCACATGCAGATCTGGTTCATTCACAGTAACTGCTGGGTTGTCTCTCATCGGAGGGACGTGCGGTAGTTAGTTTTCCTACTGCGGGCCTCATGGGTGACGCAGCTTTTCTCTTCTGGCCGTGCTGCCTCCGACAGCCTTGACCACGTCTCCTGGGGTGCACCTGGGGAGAATTGCTCTGGCGTGATTGCTGGGTTGTAGGGGAGACAACTTTTCAATCTACCGTCCCGTGGTTCTCTGAGTGGCGGCATCCATTACGCTCCAGGAGTCCTTACCACCAGCCCTTGCCGTGATCAGACTTCGATTTTGCAGCTTTGATTTGCAATGGTATTTCCTTTCTTCCTAGTTAGTCTCCTTTTGTTTTGTTGCGGAAAAATGGACTCTGACACGACGTGGGGTCAACAGAGTGAGCGCTTTATTAATGCATGCGGACCCAGAGGAGACAGCCTCCAAATTCTGGGCCCGAACATGGGGAGTAAGGTTTCCATATACTATCAGACTGTGTCGCGAAAGCTGTGGCGGGAAGTGTTGCAAGCGGATTACAGAAGCTGATTGCGGGAGTTTGCCGGGCGGAGCGCGGGCAGTAAGGCAGGCGGGGTGAGTGGTAAGTGGGTTAAGGGTCCCTATTCTGACTTAGCAGGCCAAGCAGTTTACAGAAGCGGGAAGTGAAAACTAGGTTGCTTCTTGGGCGTTATTAAAATCGCTTGCGTTTCCCTTACAGTTTCTTCTCCCTCCCTCCCTTCCTGCCTGCTCCTTTCCGCTATTTTCTTGGCTGTTCTTGGACCTTCGCACTCCCATGTGGATTTGGAATCCGTTAGTCTCGTTCCTCTCAGATTTTTCAGTGGAATAGTTCTGAAATCATAGATTTATTTGCAGGTTATCTGGCATCATTACCTACTGAGTATTCCTACCCATGAACAAATGGTATATTTACTTTTGTTTAGGTCTCTCATTACTTTTTAAAATAGACTTTATATTTTAGAGAAGTTTTAGGTTCCCTGCAAAACTGAGTGGAGACTACAGAGCTCCCCTGCGCCCGCTGGCCCTGCAGGCACAGCTCCCTCCGCTAGCAACAGCCTGCGCCTTCCCCACCAGAATGGATCCTGCGCTATAACCGACGGCCCTCCACGGGCGCCTCCTCATCCCCCGAACTCACGGTTTACATTGGGGTTCACTCTCGGTGTTGTACATTGTGTAGGTCCACCATTACAGTGGCGTGTAGGACAGCTTCACTGCTGTCAAATCCTCTGTGCTCTGCCTGTCCCTACCCGCTCCTCCCCCAAACCCTGGCGACCAGTGATCTTTTTACTGTCTTCATAGTTTCGCTTTTTCCAGAATGTCACATAGTTGGAATCATACAGCATGTGGCCTTCTCAGATTGATTTCCGTCGCTTAGTAATACACATTGAAGTTGCCTCCATGTCTTTCTATGGCCTGCTAGCTCCTTGCTCTTTAGAGCTGAATAATGTTCCACTGTCTGGAGGTGCCACGGTTTTCCATCCGCCAACTGAAGGACGTCTCGCTTGTTTCCAAGTGTTGGCAATAATGAATAAATCTGCCATAAACATCTGTGTGCAGGTTTTTGAAGGGATGTAATTTCTCATCTCATCTGGAAAAATACCAAGGAGCACGATTGCTGAATCATATGGTCAGACGTGTTTAGTTTTATGTGCCTTTGCATTAAAACGTTACAGTTTTCTGAGAAAACATCCAGTAATTTTTTTGTTAAATATATTTCTAGGAGCCTTATGATTTTTCTTGCTATTGGAAATAATATCATTGTATTGTATTTTCCTGTTCCTTGTTGCTAATCCAATAAGAATTCAGTAAGGATGGTCTTGATTTATGTAGGATTTTCTAGTACTCAGCAATCATGCCAAATATTCTTATTAGTTTTAGGTAGGTTCCTTTATATTCCAAATAGACAATAAATCACATGCCTTATGGATGGGGTTAACTCTTCTTTTCTATTTCTTAAATAGTTTTTCTTTCTATTTCATTACATTAACTGGAAATGCCAGTACTATTGTGAATACAGAACATTCTGATATTTTGTTTTGCTTTGTTTTATAGGAATGCTAGAGTTTCACCTTTAAGTATGATGTCTAAGTATATGGTAAATAGCTTTATCAGGCTAATGTATTACCTTACTAGTCTTAATTTGCCAAGACTAAGGAAAAGCATGAGTCTTTAATCTCATCAAATGATTTTTATGCATTTATTAAAATGATCCTATGCTTTTAATCTTTTGATGTATTAAGGTTCAGGATATAGAAATTGTTTTCCTGGTATTAAACCATCCTTGCCTTTTTGGCTAAACTCTACCATATTTTTCTATAATATGCATTTTGTTTTCTGTTTTATTACTTAGGAGTTTTGCCTATATAGTCATAACTAAGCTTGTTCTGTAAGGTTCTCTTCTATGAGTGCACTTGCCTGGGCTCGAGGTCAAGGTTATGCCAGCTGTTAGAAATTAGCTATTAGACAATAAGTGAAGTAGCTTTTTCTCTCTCTTTTTAATTTCCTAAAACAGTCTGTATAAAACAGGTTGTATTATTAGTCAGGGTTCTCCAGAGAAACAGAACCAATAGGATGTGAGGTGTGTGTGTAGAGAGAGAAGAAAAAAAGACGGGAGAGGAGAGAAGAGATTTTTTACATGAAATTGGCTCACAAGGTTTTGGAGGCTGAGAAGTCCCAAGATTAACAGTTGGCAAGCTGAAGACTCAGGAGAGCTGATGTTCCACTCTGAGCTTGAGGCCTCCCAACCAGAAGGACCGATGGTACGAGTTTCAGTCCAAAAGCCAGAGGGCTCGAGACCCAGAAAGATCAGGTGTCACAGCTGGAGTGAGGAGGCCGGAGAAGACCATGTCCCAGCCCAAACAGCCGGGCAGGCCCAGTTCCCTCTTAGCCTTTTGGTTCTGTTCAGGACTCCAACTGATTGGATGAGGCCAATCCACATTACAGAGAGCAATCTGCTTATTTAATCAACCAATTCAAATGTTAATATCGTCCAAAAAAACGCTCTCACAGACATACTCAGAATAATGTCTGAGCAAATAGCTGGGCACCCCATGGCCCAGTCAAGGTGACAACACATAGCCATCGCATCGTGAGAGCGTGTTCTCTGAAGGTCTGAAAATTCGACTCTGTAATCTACAGAGCCTGTTAACGTGTGTAATTGTTTGGTGGGGGAGTTGGCTAACTTATTTTTCGTGAGGATATTTCTGTGGAGCTTTCTGCCCTGCAGGGACCGGTGTGGGCTAGTCCTTCCTGCTTTCCTTTGAGGAAGACTGATCTTCACTTAGTCCGTGGAGACTAGTAAGATCCAGGAGACTGAAGGAGCCAAGAACCACACACCATTCAGGGATTGGGATTTAGCACAGCATTTACGAAGTTGTTGTTTTAACTGACCACGAGAGGGCAGTAATGGATCAAGAATAGATACAACGTAATAGGGTTAGCACAGCCAGCATTGGGTAGATAAAATGTAGGTTTTCCCTGATTTTTCCATAAGGACCCTGAGATTGATTTAGAGAAGCTAAGAACGTGTCCGCATCGTGTATTTCAATATATAGAAAATCTGGAATTTACACCTAGGTCTGTCTGACTCCAAAATTTATTGTTTCTGGTATGAGTACAACACATAATTCTTTCATTCATTTTTTCCCCATTCATTCATTCATTCATTCATTCACTTATCTTGAGCAACAGAGCAGAGTGGCTAAGAATTCAGTCTCTGGAGCCAGACCATGTGGGTCAAAACTCTGGGTCCATCACATACTAGCTAGCGCCATAAGAGCTCCAAACCTCAGTTGCCTCACCTGTCTATGCAGATGTTAGGATTTACCACATAAGCTACTGAAAAAATGAAATAAAGTGATACATAAAACACATTTGGAATAGCATCTATAGAATCATAACTAAGTCTGTTCTATGATGTTCACACCTATAATTGCACTTATTAAGTACTTAGTAAATTTGAGCTGCTGTTACTAACTCACCCAATATCCGTAAGTGACCTGTGTGGTCTGCTACCACTGTTTCAGGTACAGGAGATGGATGGACCAGGCACGCACACACACGCACACACGTGCACACATGTGCACACAGACGTCCCTGCCTCCTGCAGCTTTCATTCTAAGGAGGGAAATCCACAATAAACAAAATTACAATAGTTTTGTATTTTGCTTAGTAAGAGTAATGAAGATGGCCAGAAATGAAGCGTGAAAGGGGGTGGGGATTGCTGGGCTGGAGCGCAGAGATTCCCCGGGGGATTAATTCCTGCTTCGCTTCTCAGAAAGTGTCCACCCTTTTCATCCTCGCAGGTTGGGGTCTGAATGGAAATTGATCCCGATCCTTGTCCCAGACCTCCTTATGGAGCCCTGCCGCACACGGGTCACATCATCATCTCTGAGGCCTGGGCCCTGATATTTTTACAAAGCAGTTAGGTGTTTCCCACGAAGAGGCGGACCTGAGTCTGAATACTCCTTCTCCCAGTCAGCCATCCACACCAGCCCGAGCAGGGGTTTCTTACACGAGGTCTGATCTTCGCATTCACCTGGCAAACTTGCTATGGCTTCCATGTCCTGCAGGTTGGAACCCAAGCTCTTCATGGCACTGAGGGCTTTCACAACTTGGGTCCAGCCTCTTTCCATTCCTGAGAGTAATGAGCTTCCTAAGGTCCATTACTACGAATGACTGCGATTGACTGTTTCCTGTGACCCAGGCATAGTTCTGAGGCTTTACATGTGTTACCCCGTTCACTTGTCACCTAACCTTAGGGGACAGTGCCTCCGTTTCCTCATCTATAAAACGGGGACATTCCAAGAAAAGCATTTAGCATGATATCAGGGACGTAGTTACCTCTCAGTTAACAGTAGCCATTCCTCGATCATCCCTGTTTTATAGGTGAAAAGGCTGAGGTTCAGGGGCTGATAAGTAACTTGCCCAGGGCCATAGCCCTGGTATGTGAAGAAGCTGAAGCTTGAACCCAGGAAGTCTGGCTTCAGTGGCCAACTCCAGACTAGCATTACCATTCACCCTGTTGCTGAAGGCCTGTATTCAACTTAGAGCCAGCTTCCAGAGCTCACTTTGGATGTCTCCGGGTCTTTGCGCACAGGTTCCCTGGTTCCCTCTGCTGGTAGAATGCTTCACTTCGTCCTCCTCCAGGAAGCCTTTCTCCCTGCGCTCCCCTCCCCCATGACCGCCCTAGGCAGAGGCAGATACCCACTCTGTGTCCCCTTCAGCCTTTTCAATAGACCTTTCTCTCCACTCTCAGCTCACCAAACTGTCACTTAGATAGAGGGTAGGTGCCCTGAGGGGGACAGTGTCTCTGTCACCTCTGGCTCAGCCATGCCTGACTTGGCGCGGAGCAGACCTCTGTGAATGTTTGTTGCATTTGTTGCGAGCTGAATCCATCAGAGAGAGCCAGGCCAAGGGGGGTGGACAGCAGTACCTGCCGGTGGGGATGCCCGCCTGCTCTCAGCTGTCGAGTGCACTCCAGGGCCAGGACACTCTCACTTTTCTTTGGCCGGCACCCCCTCACCATTGGCCAGAACTTCCAGTCCCTGGGCCTCGCTCTCACTTTGCTAACCAGCCTCCTTCTGCAGTTGACTAAGGTCAACTTCAGTGACCTCAGTGAAAGGCCTCAGTGCCTTCTGAAGGGGCGGTTCCCCTCCACGGGGGCCTGTGCCATCCAGCAGTGTGAGTCCAGAAGATTCCTCACTCCCTCAGGTCCTGTATTCAACAAATGTTCACTGACTACTGACGCTGGGCCAGGGACACTGCTTGGCGGTGGTTACAGGGCAGGGAGCGAACAAGGCAGAGTTGCAGCCTCTTGGAGTGTAGGTGCCATTGGGGAGACAGTGAGCCTACAAGTATATACGTCAGTACATGTGCAATGGCAAGCTCCTTACAAAGGGAAAGAAGAAAGGAAAGGGGGCTTTGAGACATCAACTATTCCAGCACAGTAGTCGGGGAAGGCCTCTCTGAGGAGGTGACTTTTAAGCCAAGGCCTGTGGATAGGCAGCCAAGCAAAGGATAGGGGAAGAGCATTCTGGGAGAGGGAACAGCATATGCAAAGTCTGGGAGGTGGGAACACGGTTGGGATGCTGAGGAAATGGGGGTGGGCAAGGGTGGAGAAGCACAGGCAACAAGATTGGGGTTGGTAAGGAATGAAGCTGGAAGTGAGATTGAGACCAGAAGAGGAAAAGCTTAGATTTTATCTTTGGAATAATAGCGTAATAGAATGGGTTTTCTTAAAAAGATTTTAGTTATTTACTTCTAGAGAGGGGGAGGGGGAGAGAAAGAGGAGAGAAACATCAATGTGTGGTTGCCTCTCATGTGCCCCCTACTGGAGACCTGGCCTGCAACCCAGGCATGTGCCCCGACTTGGAATCGAACCGGCAACCCTTTGGTTTGTAAGCCCACGCCCAATCCACTGTGCTACACCAGCCAGGAAAGTAAAGGTTTTAAACCAGAGTTGAAATGGTATAGCCTGCATGTTTAAAACTCTCTCTCTGATGACTGCCAAAAACCAGTTGACAAAGCAAGAGGAGGGTAGAGTAACATAGCAGGGCAGTGACCTGAGGGGGAGGTGATGTGGTCAGTCCAGGAGGATGGCTGTGGGTTCAGAGAGGAGTGGACAGGCTCCAGAGATAACCAAGGAGTAGAATCATTCAGATGTTCCCAGAATTCCAGAAGAAGAATAAAAAAAACTTTTATTGGATGTCTGTACCAACCCCAGCAACGGGGTGAGAGTCGGGGCACCACAAAGGCTTGGGAACAGAAAAAGACACAGATCCTCAACCACAGAAACAATTACATCCACAGCTCCCCCCCTCCCCCAATCTCTCAGGGAGAATGAACCCCAGATCAATGCAGATGCTCCAGTTCTGGGCCATTTCCACCTCATTCAATGGTGTCAACAGATTCTTTTGGAGTTGGGTGCTGGAAGCATGGACACAGGATTCCCACAGTGCCACTAGGAGTGAATGCTCAGGCTAGGAAGTCGCCAAACCACAGGACTGACCTGTATCCTGGGAGCAGTGAGTCATCCCTCACCTGGGACAGCCAGGAACAGGGAGGAGTAGGGGTGGGGGATGGGGAGAAAAGGGGGAGGGGGGAGCAAGGCGTTCCCCTGCCTTTTATGAAAAAGGTGGAGTTGGTCTCCCCCTTCCACCCTCTCCCCCTTTCCCCGTCCCAGTCACTGCGAGCCTGCTGAGCCCTGCCCTCCCTCTCCTCGAAACGACACCCTCTCTCCTCTAGGCTCTCGGGTGGGTGCGGAAGGGCAGCCATCTGATGGCACCAATACAGGGGAATGGGAGAATTATTTGAGCTCTTCATGCCTCCTTGAGGAATTTGCCTTTGCAAAAGAGCTTTCTGGGTCATTTAAATGACCCCTGTCCTCTGACCCACTTTTCTGAATGGGCCCCTTTTTCCTCGGGCTTTTGCAAACTACTTGTGAGCCCAGGGAGTCTCTTCAATTTAGCCTCTGGGGAGGCAGTTCTATCAAAGGGTGGCGGTGGGAGAATCTTCCCAGCAGTGACATTTGGAGTATTTAACAACCAGTGTAAAATAAGCACCAACAAACAACTTGCCAGCTGGCGGACCCCATCACCTGGGGTCTGACAGGCATTAACCAGCAAGGGGGTCCTGGGGGTGAAGCCATGCGGTGGGGGACACTCAGAGCCACCCAGGGAATGCAGGAGTTTGCCAGCCGGCACAGATGTGTTACTCCATTTGAACAACCGTTCTGGCAACACTGGTCCGCAAACGTCAGTCTTGGATCCGCCCGCACCTCATCCCGACTCCGCTCTTCCACTGGAACGGTCACTGGGTGGTTTGTCCCCTCTGTTGGAGGGAAGGCGGCCGGGGTCGGAGCTGGGTAATGACGTGGCTTCTGAGCAGCGCCAGCTGCGTGGAATCCCGGGTGAACAGGATCTCAGGCCCTCGAGCCACTGGGTGACCTTGCAGGGCCCAGCCGCCTCTGACCGTCCTTCCTCTCGCCCCTCCTCGCAGTTATTTTTGTCCAGCCTGATGGGCCCTGGCCGTCCTAGCAGTCTGGGCTCCGTGAGCTGGATGCAGACCAGGCCACACAGATGCCTGGCTCCGAATCCCAAGAGGATCCCTCCTGGGGCACCATCACGTGGGAACATGGCTGTGCGCCCGACAGGGACCACACGCCTGGAGGGAGGTGTGAGAGAGCCGGGTTCTCTGTGCTCAGTCCCGCCTCTCACCTCAGAGCGCTGTCCCAGGCCTGGTGGTAAGGACGCCCTGTCAAGGGGCCTTACTGCTGCTGGAAGCCTCCCAGCTGTGTGCAGGGGACTACTGGTCGGCTGGATGCTAGGCGTCTGTAGCTGGGAGGAGGTGTCTTGGCCATGGTGGGCAGCAGGTTTGTCCTGTGATTTGCTGCGATGGGGCGGGGCAAAGCACAGGTGGGCAGGTGCAGGCAGGGTTCCTGGGAGACCTCCCTGTTCCTTTACTGTCTCAGGAAGCAAGGCAGACCCTACGTTCCGGCCCCCGGGGCCTGGGAAGGCTGCAGCCAGGCAGTCATTGCTCCTGGTCAGGGTCTGGTCTCTCTTGGGAAGCAGCCAGTCTCGACTGCTGTGCGTTTTAGGTCACAGCTGTGTTCCCAGAGCCGAGACTCATGCCTGCTGCCCATGTACACTGGGGCAGGAGAGGGGCGTGCGCACAGTGATTAGGGCTCTCCCGGGACTCATCTGTGTGGATAAGAGATGGGACCAAGCCTCCGAGATCAGAACAGCTCCAGGAGGCCTGGTGGGCAAGGTGGGCCGAGCAGTGGGGAGGGGAGATGGGCCAAAGGAGGAGGGAGCCTCCAATGAGTGAAGACGCCTTCACACGTGAGCCGGTCCAGGAGGCAGGGCAGAAAAGGCAGAACCACTTTCGGAGCTCCTGGAAAAGATTTTTCCTGACTCCTGGCGGGGGCAGGGGAGGAGACACAGCTCAGAAAGCCCCGACCTCCGTGATTTCGGAGACCCAGGAGTGGCAGAGCACAGCCCCTGTGGGCTTCCCAGCAGGCCCGGAAGAAGAGGGCCTGGGGGCAGGAACAGTGGCAGAAGCAGGGGACCTCCCAACACCAGGGGATGTGGGGGAAGAAGACCGCAGGAGGGGTGCCACGTGGCTGCTCCTGGCAGCCCTGCCGCTGGGGGCCACGGGCAGGGGGACAGCCAGCCTCTCCAGAGGGCGGACCCTGCGGGTAGACGATGCCCCTCGACTGGGCAGCAGATTCCTCCGTGCCGGCAGGATGGTACCAGCAGCCCTGCGCACCGGAACTGCTCGGAGGGCTGGGATGGGGCAAGCGAGAGAGGCGGCACTGGGGGGGACGGGGCCTGGCGCTCTCCCCAGGATGGCAAGCTGGCTGCTCGGGGCTGACAGCCCTGGACAGCTATGGAAGAAGGACCAGGGCCAGGCAGGGAAGGCCAGGGGGCTGGCAGGTGTGGGCGAAGGCTCCATCTCCGCTGCGTAGCTGTTGAGGTGGGAGAGGAGGCGAATCCGGACTGGGTCCGCACGGCTGCTGGGTCCTTCCAGGACCCCCAGGTACCTGATGACCTCAGTGAGGCACTCCCGGAAACCGATGCTCCGGAAGTCCACTGCCAGGGTTCGGGCATCAAAGAATCCTGCAAAGTGAGCTGTGATGAGGGCCCGCCCAGCGGGGGACATGCACAACGAAACTGGGGGCAGACTGCCTGGATTCTGGACCTGCCGCCCCTCCTCACTCCCTGTGTGACTTTGGGCATGCCACCTCACCTCTCTGAGCCCCAGTCTCTCCATCTGCAAGTGGTGGGTCATCATCCCTACTAGGTTGTAAGGGTCAAATGAGTCAAGTAAACTGTGAAGCGTTATAAAATGTCAAGTGCTGTTTTCAGCAGTCTATGACTAATGCAAAGGAAAAACTGCGACCAGGGTAACTTAGGTAGACGCTCCCCAGGTGGGACAGGGCTGCTTGCGTGGAGGTGTAGGACAGCCCCGCCTGCTGATGTGGGTGGATGCTGGGATGCCCCTTGGAGAAGGAAGCACAGGGTAGCAGTGAAGCCTGAGGGTTTGGAGGCGACTTCACAAGCTGCCTGGCCATGGACGTGTCTCTCAACCTCTCTGTGCCTCTGTGTCCTTCGTGTGGAACAGTACCTGCTGCACGGAACCGTGAGGGCAAAACGAAATGAAAGGGTGCACAGAAATGCTCAGGAAATTATACGCTAGCTACCATTCACAGCTTGGCTGCTGCGGGAAGTCCAGTTTGTCCTCCAGCCCAACAGGCAGGCTGGAGAACAGGACCCTGCTCTCTGCTGCTGCCACTGGCCGGGGACCCTCTCTTCGGCAGATTTCGGTGAGGAACGAGCAGGTGCATGGCCCACTGCCTCATACCCGCCCTTCTCTCCACACCGCCCTCCGGGTGGTCATGGAACAGCCCGGGTGAGCACTGGCCTCAGGACTCCGGCAGCAAATATCTGGTCCCTGGTTCACAGCTGAGCCCCCGTCCCTCCAAGGGACAGCTGGCTGGGGACGGTGTCTGGAGTGCTGCTGGCTCTGCCGCAGACTCAGCTGTGCTGACCCGGAGAAAATATTTTCCCCTTCTGGGCTCGCCGTTCTTTTTAACTAGCACTTACCGGGTTCCTACTTAGCATGTCATTTGCATTACCTAATTAATTTTCATGAAAAACCCTTTAATACCCCCATTTTAGAGACAAGGAAACTGAGGGATATAGAAGTTAAATAATTTGTCCAAGGACATAAAGCTAGTAAGTCGCAGGGCCAGGATCCAAGTCCAACCACGATTCTGTCCTCCCGCAGCCCCAGGCCAGAAGACGGGGCAGCAGTGCCCCGCCCACGAGGGTGTTGTGAGAACCAAATGACATAGCGTTAGGGAAGGCATTCCGAAACTACGAAATGCTGCCCATACACTGTCACTATTTTTCTTTTAATTGGGAAACCACAGAAGTAGTGTGAAGCGTCTCCCCCACCGGATGATTGATGAGGGAAGCTTCTCCTGCGGGCCGTGCGTTGCTTTGGCAGAAGTTCTCCGAGTGATGACCCGCATCCGGGCCATCGGGCGTGCTCCTTCACTGTGCAGAGTCCTAAACTCCACCCCAGACCTACTGCCTCGGAATCTCTGGGGTGGGGCCCACGACCTTGCCTGCCCCCGGGTGATACCGCTGCACACTGAGAAGCCCCAGGTGGGGCCGCTGAAAATGCAGCTGTCCCCTCCAAAAGGAGTAAGTTAAGGTTTTGGGACTTAGGACTTTGTGGCCAAGGTCTGCCGAGCTTTCAAGGTTTCCCAATTGTGAAATCACCAAAATACATAGAGAGGCTCCATGTCGCCAAAATTTCTATTTGTCCAGAAGTCTTTTTAAAGCCACAATCCAATGTCTTTATTGTAATAGACCAGTAACGGAAGCAGTTCCATTTGTATTCTATTATAATCCCGTGGGACCGATCTTGAGCTGTGAGCATGACATAAGACCCCAGCAATGCCAAGGACGCAACAGCTCAGAAGGCTAGACCGGTGGTGGGCACACCAGCGAACCATCTGTGGCTAAAAATCTCAGGCAGACTGATTCCACTGGGATCCCAGCGAGAATGAGCTCACGCAGGGTCATGCTGAATGACGCCCTGGGGGCGGGGTCAGTAGGAACAGTCCGTTGGAGAAGGAGTGGAGTTGAGGAAGGAGTTGCAAATGCAGACACTGAGTGTGCAGAGGGAGGTGCCTCCCAGAGGAGAGAGACAAGCTTTGTGAATGTTCTGCCTGCGTTGGCTTCGGCCTCCGTATGGACCGTGAGCTCCACCAGGGCAGGGACCACGTCTGCTGCGCTCACCAGTGTATCCCCAGGGCCCCGCCCCACAGATTGGCTGCATAAACGACTCCCAGAAGGGCAGAGCATCAGTACCTGTCCCACCAGTGGCGTGGAGCATCTTCAAGTGATCTACCGTCATCTGCAGCACCTCGGCTTTCTCCAGCTTGGAGGAGCCCTGTGTGTACAGGAGACAGAAAGGTGAAGGCCTCCAGTGACCTCTGTGGCTCACCTCCCCTGCACGGCGTCACCAGCACTCACTGTCTCAGCTTTCTCTTCGTCCTCCCGCTCCATCACTGCCTGCAATGGGGCCTCTGCTTCAAACCTAACATTCCGCTCAGTTCTCATGTTAGCCCATTTGCCCACTGCACTGCTGGCCGTCCTTCCAGAAACCTCTGCTCCCCTGACTTCCACGACTTCTTGGTCCTCCTTTCATGTTGCCTCTTGCTCTGTCTGACCCTTAAAATGGTGGTGTCCCAGCGGTGTTGGCTCACTGTTCTCATTGTCCACACCCTCCCCAGAGGTCTCTATCTCTGTGGCCTCATACACCATCACCGGAACTCACCCACCTCCTAGACAGCTCTCTGGGGAGCCCAAGTTCTAGCTTATCATCTTACCCCTAAAGCACTTGCTTTTCCTCTCTTCTCTTTCTTGGGAAATGTTTTCGGAGCCTCCAGCACCACCTGGTCTCCCAGGTGAAACCTGAGGGTCAGATTCTCTGTGTGAGCCCCTTGAGGGCAGGCGGCAGGTCTAGTTCCCGGCTGGTCTTGTGCAGGTTTTAGTGAGCGTCTGTAGAGTGACTGACTCGTTCTCACCAGCAGAAGGGAGAACACGTGGCCTGGGGCTCTGCCGTGGGATGCAGGGTGAGGGTCTCTGAGGCTGTCTGACTAATGCAGCTGTCTGGCCCCCCACGGTCATCCCTCCACTCTAACACGTTCAACGTCAGAGTGCTCACTTCCTGAGCAGCCCATTCCACCTTCAACTAGCCTTGGAAATGTCAGTAGTGTAGAGGGTTAGGGCGCTTTGGAATTACAGAGTTCTCTGTTCCCGTCCTGCTCTGCTATTTACTGGCTGTGTGACCTGGTGTAAGTCACTTGACCTCTCTGTGCTTCAGTTTCCTTACCTGTGCTATGGGCATAATACCTGCTCTCCAGGATCTCGTTTTGAGGATTCAATTAAAATGGAGGGATGGGCATAAAGCCACAGCACCTGAGATACCTCAGTAAATATAAATTCCCATTCCCCTTCTCCCTGGCCAGTGGCAGATATCAGTAAATGACATCGCAGGACTGCAGGCAGCTGCCACCAATCAATAAGAGATGCCATGACACATGACCTTTCTGCCACTCGCACAGACTCCCTCCGGCACGATCAGCAGTGTCACATACCTGCTTCTCAAAGGCGCTGGGGACCAAGCGCCGCAACTCAGAAAGGCTGCTGTTGATGCGGTCTCGACGCCGTTTCTCTATGATCTAAAGGACAATGACAAGAACTTACACATAGGCTCTTCACAGGCAGTTCAACGTGCCTTTAAAAAGGAAAGATTGTATTTATTTTTAGAGAGAGGAGAAGGGAAGGAGAAACAGATGGAGAGAAACACTGTGTGTGAGGGAAACACCTCAAAAGTTTGCATCCCACACACCCTCAATGGGGATGGGACACCCCACACAGGATGGTACCCCCACTGGGGACCCCCGGCCACACCCCAGGCATATGCTTGATGGGGAACCGAACCAGCGGCCCTTCAGTTTGCAGGCCTGTGTTCAACCCACTGAGCCACACCAGCCAGGGCTCAATGTGCCTAGATGGACACTGATTCATATTTTCCTTCACAGTATTTTTGTGAGGGGAATAAATCTACTCTTACTTTATGGAGGAGGAAACTGAGGCTCAGAGAGGGGCAGTGACTTGTTTAAGGTCACACAGCAAGGAAGTGCAAAGCTGGGAGAACTCAGATCTCGTTTTGGTCTGTATCAGGGGACATCAATACCTTTAACTACTGATGGAGCACCAACCAACCAGAACAGGGACACCAGTCACAGCCCTGGAGCAGGCCCTGGAGAACCCGCGCTGGGCCAGGGGTTCCCCTTCAGATTCTGGGGTATGAGGCCTGAGGAGCCTTAGGCAGGGCCCTCCCCAGCTGTGAAGGCCTCTCCTTCACAGCGGGATCTCATTCTCATCTCACAGTACTGGGAGCAGAGCACTGATAGCAGGGCGGCAAAGCTGTGAGTCCCAGGTTACCAGCAAGGAACATGAGGGCTGGACAGAAGGGCTCCTGATTAGCGAATGGCAGGGCTGGTCTCCGCCAGTTCCCAGGTCTCTGGACCCCACACAGTTGCATTTTGCAGGGAAGTGAGGCTGCGATAAGACGGCCAACACACAAATGACAGTTCTGAGCTCAGAGAAGAGAAGGAAGGTTGAGATAAATAATAGTGGCTAATTGTGTCATGTATTGTTCTGAGTGTGTTACATTAATTCCCTTAACCTTCAGAACAACACTTTGAGGTAGCTACTATCATTATTTCAGTGACGCACTTGAGGAAATGAGGCACAGAGAGGTTAAGAGTCTTGCCCAAAGTCATCCCACTAGCTACCTGCAGAGCCAGGATTTGAACCCAGGCAGTCTAGCTTGGGGTGATGTTTCTGACCAGGTTTTTTGAGGCTAGGGCCCTGGGGACCCAGGGTAAACCTCTGTTGGGCAGCTCGGCTGAGACACTCACCCCTCTGCGCTTCTTTCTGGCTTGCATCTGAGAAGGGCTGGGGGTGGACAGGGGCCTGGCCATCTGG
>PVKM010032584.1:0-16340 GCA_004027735.1 Carollia perspicillata
CCACCTCCCTCCCATTTCCACCCCCCTTAGCTTTTGTCCATGTGTCCTTTATACTTGTTCCTGTAATCCCTTCCCTTTTTCCCCTGAAATTCCCTGCCTCTCCCCTCTGGTTACTGTCATCCCATTTTCTATTTCAATGTCTTCGGTTATATTTTGCTTGCTTGTTTGTTTTGTTGTTTAGGTTCCTGTTAAAGGTGAGATCATATGGTATTTGTCCCTTACCGCCTGGCTTATTTCACTTAGCATAATGCTTTCCATTTCCATCCATGCTGTTGCATAGGGTAGGAGCTCCTTCTTTCTTTCTGCCACATAGAATTCCATTGTGTACATGTACCATAGTTTTTTGATCCATTCATTGACTGATGGGCACTTAGGTTGCTTCCAACACTTGGTTATTGTAAATTGTGCTGCTATGAACATTGGGGTTCATAAGTTCTTTTGGAATGGTGTTTCAGGGTTCTTGGGGTATAATCCTAGCAGTGCAATTGCCAGGTCAAGAGGTAGTTCTATTTTTAGTTTTCTTAGAAAATTCCATACTGTTTTCCACAGTGGCTGTACCAGTCTGCATTCCCACCCACGGTGCACTAGGGTTCCCTTTTCTCCACAGCCTTGTTTGTTGATTTATTAATGATGGCCATTCTTTCTGGTGTGAAGTAGTATATCACTGTGGTTTTAATTTGCATTACTTTAGTGGCTACTGATGAGGAGCATCCTTTCACATGTCTCTGGGTCCTCTGTATGTCCTCCTTGGAGCAGTGTCTGTTCAGGTCCTTTGCCCATTTTTGAATTTGATTATTTGTCTTCCTGGCGTGACATCATGTGAGTTCTTTATATATTCTGTAGATCAAACCTTTGTCTGAGGTATCATTTGCAAATATATTTTCCCATGCAGTTGGTTCTCTTTTCATTTTCTGCTGTTTTCTTTAGCCATGCACAAGCTTTTTATTTTGATGAAGTCCCATTTGTTAATTCTTTCTTTTATGTCCCTTGCTCTAGGGCACATATTAGTGAAAATATTGCTGCATGGAATGTCTGAGATTTTCCTGCCTATGTTCTCCTCTGTAACTTCTATGGTGTCATGATTTATATTTAAGTCTTTTATCCACCTTGAATTTATTTTTGTGTATTGTGTGACTTGGTGATTGAGTTTCCCTTTTTTTGCATGTAGCTGTCCAGATCTCCCAAGACTATTTGGTGAAGAGGCTATTCTTACTCCATTTTATGCTGCTGCCCTCTTTGTAAAATATTAATTGACCATAGAGACTTGGGTTTATTTCTGGGCTCTCTATTCTGTTTCTTTGGTCTATGTGTCTGTTCTTATGTCAGTACCCTGCTGTGTTGATTATGATTACCTTGTAATATAGTTTGTTATCAGATATTGTGATCTCTCCTATTTTGTTTTTTCTCAGAATTGCTGTAGCTATTTGGGGTCTCTTATGGTTCCATATAAATTTTTGAAGTATTTGTACCATGAAACGTTATGAAGTGTTTGTGAAATATGTCATTGGTATTGTTCCTGTAGTTTTTGTAGATGTAGGGTGAGGTTGATTATTTGAAATGTTTCTGTATTTTTTATGTAGGCCTGTATTGCTATGAACTTCCCTGACAGGAATGCCTTCACTGTGTCCCACATGTTTTGGACTGTTTTGTGTTCATTTTCATTTTTTTCCCAAGAACTTTTAAATTTCTTTCTTGATCTCATTGTTAACCCTTTCATTGTTTAATAACATGTCATCCAGTCTCCTTGTATTTGACTTTTCTGAGTTTTTTCCTTTTTCTACTTTCAAGCCATTGAGATCTGAGAAGATGCTTGATATGTTTTTAATTTTCTTGAGTTTGTTGAGGCTTGTTTTGTGACATACCATGTGGTCTATACTTGAAAATGTTCCATGTGCATTTGAAAAAAATGTACATTTAGCTTCTTTGGGTGAAAAGTCATGTATATCAATTAAATCCATTTGTTCCAGAGTGTTGTTCAATGTCACAATATCCTTATTGATTCTTTGCTTGGAGGATCTACTCATTGTTGATAATCCGGTTTTAAAATTTCCTAGTATGAATATGTTGCCATCGATATCCTTCTTGAAGTCTTCCAAGATTTTCCTGATATATTTTTGTGGTCCTATTTTGGGTGCATATATGTTTACAAGGGTTATATCTTCTTGATTGATTGTTCCTTTAAGTATTATGTACTGTCCTCTTTTGTTTCTATTTATGGACTTTGTTTTGAAATTTATTTTGTGTGATATAAATATTGCTACCCCAGCTTTTTTTATGTCTGTTTGCTTGGAATATTTTTTCTAACCGTTCACTTTCAATCTGTGTAGGTCTTTTGGTCTGAGTTGGATGTCTTGTAGGCAGCATATATGTGACTCATGTTTTCTTATCCATTCAACTACCCTATGGTTTTTTATTAGAGCATTTAATCCATTTACATTTAAGGTTATTATTGACAGGTACTTACTCCTTGCCTCCCTTTCCACTTTATACTGTGTTCCTCTCTCTTTTTTTCTTTCTTCATCATCTTAAAGCAGTCCCTTGAGCTTCTCTTGCAATGCTGGTTTGATCAAGGAGTAGTCTTTTTACCTTTTTTTGTCTGGGAAGCTCCTTATTCTACCTTTCATTTTAAATGAGAGTCTTGCTGGGTAGAGTTGTCTCGGTTGCAGACCTTTGCTGTTCATTACTTGGAATATATCTTGCCATTCTCTTTCAGCCTGTAAGTTTCTGTTGAGTAATAAGCTGCTAGCCTTATCAGAGCTCCCTTGTATGTTACTAGCTGTTTCTCCCTTGCTGTCTTTAATATTCTCTCTTCGTCTTTAAATTTTGCCATTTGCATTATCATGTGTCTTGGACTGGGTCCTGGGGGCAGGTCAGCTAAAGTCCCAATGCACTTTAAGATCCACCTCCACCTGCTGGCTGCCTGTTACTCCAGTCACTGGAAGAGCCTCTGCTGCTATTTGAGTTGCACGAGGTAGATTCTCAGTGAGTTACCAGGTATGGGAGATTGTTTTTGCTACAGTGATACAGGTAAACTATCAGTGCCAGTGCTTGTTCTGAGGCCACTCAAGAATGTTTGAGGGTATATCAAATCTAGCTACCACCTGCTAGGTGCTTGCTCACCTTTGTAGTATAGTGGGGTCTTAGGGAGTCATCAGAGTGAGGCCAGCAGAGCTTATCGGGCCCAAACAGACAAAGATTTGTCCGTGTGAAGAGAGGGCTCTGTACCAATTGGGTGTGCGAGGAAAAAATGACCCCTGATTCTACCAGGAGCCTGATCCCTGCTGGGCAGAGCTGTCTGAAGTCTTGGGCATGGGGCTAGTGGATGTGCTGTGAGAAAAGTCATCTGTCAGGCATGGAGGAAGGCGGGGATTGTAGCCCCCTTCCCTGAGCCATGCAACCCAGTCTGTCCCAGATTCTGCCTGGAATTGACAGGGTGGAGCCACCAGGAGGTTGGGGCTGCTGGGAACCAGGAGAGTGGGGCTAGTAGTTCTCCTATGAGAGGTAGGCTCTTGTCAGATTCCTGTGGTAAGTAGAGTAATAGTACTGCCCCAACCACACCACTCAATCACTGACATCTCTTGAGTCTGCCCAAGCCTCTACACCCCAGCCCACATAGGTGACTCCTCCACAGGGCACAAACTGCGGGATGGGGCAACAGGGAGTCCAAAGGGCGGGGCTATTGAATTTTTCCAGGCTGATGCCATGTGGAGGGGTGTGCTTCATCCAGGAACAATGGTGTCTTTGGTGAAAGAGTGACTCAGCACAGTGATCCTGGTGGCTGTTCCTTCAGACCTCTCCCCAGAGCCACCAACCCCAGTTTCTCCTCATGTGACTTTAGTCCATGCGGTACTCCCTCTGCTGGAGCCCAAAGTGAGTGGCTGCAAATGAGGTTTCATTTCTTTACCCTTTAAGAGGATGCCTCTACCAGACTCGTGTGTCTGCCTGGAGGACAGAATCCTGCTGATTTTCACAGCCATATGTTACGTAGGTGCTTGTTTCTGGCTTTGGTGCTCTGGACTGGGGAGTCCAGCTTGGGGTTGAGACCTCACACTTATCAGGGGTGAACTTTGCAGTTGAGATATCTCTCTGGAATTTCAGCTAGTGTCTGTGGGAGCAGGGCCAACCTTTCTCATATCTTTCCCCCTTTTACCAATCCTGATGTGGCTTCTGATGTGGCTTATAACACATTTTTGGCTATAAGACTTCTATTCAGCTAGTTTACAATTGGTTATTCAGGTTTATTTATTTATATTTTAGTTGTAAGTCCAAGTTGGTCCCGGTAGGAGGGTAGAGTAGCTTCTACCTACTGCTCCACTGTCTTGGGTCTCTCCCTAGAATTCCTTTTTGTTTATGTGATTCCTATGAGAATGCATGCCATTTAAAGTAAAAGTGAGAAAACAATTAGATACTGTCACAAAAGTTAATATAACACAAGGCTATGATCACAAAATGTTTCCAGTATTTTAACAGAAAATAAACAAGTTTGTCCAGGGTCTTATACTAAGCATTATTTATGCCTGTTTGTTATGATTATTTTCATGCTAGAAAGACACATTTAATTTCTCTCTTGTAGCAGCAGGTCATTATTTTGCATAATATTTCATCTAATGATGCATGAATGCTGTTAAGGTGAGCTGTGGGAATGCCAGCAAAGCTGGCCTAAAGGAAAGTGTTCACTTAGTGACAGGAGATGCTGAGAGATTTTCAAAATTTGTGGCAGGAATAAATCCCAGAAATAGGCTGAGTTGTTTAACTGAAGCTGGAATTATGCTGACACTTTAGGGTGGAAAAATTTGAGGAGAGACAGGTGTGGCAATATTCTCATGATTTTTTATAATCATGATTTCAATGGTATTTTGATGTTACTGGGCAATTGGACTCTTTGTTAGTCTTGTATATCTAAACAGGATATTCATGTTAACTTTGAGATCAAGCGTCCTAAATGCACAGCTGACCTTTGAATATCATGGGGGTTAGGGCCAAATTACATGCAAGGGAATAACAGTGCAACTAATTAAGACTGACTTCTGATCAGAAACAAAGTTCCAGAAGACACTGAATGACATGTTCAAATTGTTGAAACTGTCCACTAAGAATTTTTTAGTCCATGAATTTCTGCATACCTGCTTTAAAATTTCTGAAGGAAGTTATTTCTGCTGAAGGGAAAAGGGTACAGATGGTAACTCAGATCTGTAAAAAGAAATGAAGTACACAGGAAATAATAAATATGTTGGTAAATACAAAAAAATAAAATTTTTTTCTATCTTAAACATTTTTAAAGGCATATTGTGGCCGAGAGAAGTTATAAAAATATTGAATTATTAGGTTTATTATATGTAGGTATAATATACATGGCAACAATAACACAAAGGAAGGGGGTAACTGTAGATACACTGCTATACATTTCCAATATTTTAAATTAATTAAACATCAACTCTAAAAGGGTTGTGACAAATTAGAGATGGATTTTATAATATTTGTCAACCACAAGAATGAAATGCAAAGAGACAGAGCTAGAAGCCAAGAAAAGAATTAACATGGAAAACTAAAAATAATGTTAATTAGCATAAAATAAGAGAGGAAGAAAAGATAAAAAATTATGATAACTAGAACAAACATCAAAATAGCAGACCTAAATACAACCATACCAAAAATTCAAATGCAATGGGCAAAACACTCCAGTCAAAAACAGTTTTTCAGAGGGGCAAAAAAACAAACCCAGAAGGAGCTGCATGTTGTCTACAGTGGGTATAATAATCACACCGAGGCGCATGTAGAGTGAACACAAAGGCAGGGAAAACATGCTATGTAAATAGTAAAACTAGAAAGGCTGGAGTGGCTGTATTAATGGAAGAGAAGATAGGTTATACGTGACAATTATGAGAGACATGACCTAATAATAACCGGGCTAATACTTTAAGGAACTGTAATTATGTATAAATGTATATGCACCATAACAGAACTTGAACATACTAGAAACAAAAATAGTCAGACAATGGGAAAAGAGACCAATACATAATTATTTTTTATTTTAACACATCTCTCACAGGTACTGAGAGAACATCCGACAACCAAGAATCAGAATGGTTTAGATTATTTGATTTATTCTATCAAGCACTGAACGGTTTTATAGTGTTAGGTTTTTATTTAGACCTATCATCCATTTTTGCTGTTTTTTTCCCCCCCGAATGTGAAGTATAAAGAGAGATTCATCTTTTCCATATGCTGCAATCTCATGTGAAAACGAAACCCTTTCAGCCTTGAACTGACTTTGCACCTCTGTGGAAATGTGTGTGCGGGTCTATTACTGGGCTTTTCACTGGGCTTCCTTGGTGTATGTATCTACTTTTCTCCAAAACCACACACCACGCTGTCTAATCTTCTTTATGCTACATGTGGAAATCAGGTTGTGTGTCTCACCCAAATTTGTTCTCTTTTGAAATCGTTTTGGCGATTTTAGTTTCTTTACACTTACATATAGATTTTAGAAATTGAAGTCAATTTCTAAAGGAAAAGCAATCTTAAAATTGTTATCAAACTTGCATTGTACATGGGTTTGGGAAGAATTGACATCTTAACAAATACTGAGTTTTTAAATCAGAAACATGATCTATATTGCTCTGGTAATTTTGGTCCTATTAGATTTTTTTATTAGTGTTTTATGATTTTATACATAAAAATATTACACATTTTTAAAGATTTCTACTTGGATTATATTCGATGCCATTGTAAATCATGATTTTTATATTAATTTCTAATTATCCATTGTTACTATATAAAACAAAATTGATATTTTCATATTGTCCTTGTGTTCTGCAAACTTGATAGACATGCTTTTTCATTCTAGTAGCTGTCTTTAGATTCTTTTCTCTAGGTAAAAATATTTTTTTGTTTTGAGGGTAGGACATTTTTTCCCTTTCCAATGTCTCTGTTATTTTTTGTCTTGTGTTGCTGTACTGAGTGGAACAAACAGTAAGATGTTGGGTAGGCAAGCATATTGCCGAAGTGCTGTCTAGTGTTCCTCAGTGTCTTGACTTACAGAAATTATATATGTTGCATAAGCTTTGCTTAGGCACAGCGTATAGTGCTGTTGGCCATGATTCCAGCATTAATGGATCAACAATAATATATTAAGTGTATTAAAACAAAAACATAGAATAAGGTCATTAATCAGTTGATGAAAATCAATAGAACCATCTGGGCCTGCAGTTTGCTTTTTTGGAGAGTTTTAAAGTATATATCCAGTTTCTTTAAATAGATGCATAAATACTTCATTTATCCTTTAGTGAATTTTGGGAGTTTGAATCTTTCAAAGAATTTTAGTATTTCATTTAAGTAGTTGAACTGAGGGGTATGGGATTGTGTATAGTTTTCTCTTTTTAACCTATTATGATGTTGTCTCTGATTTCTGACATTTATAATTTGTAATATTTTATTTTTTCTTGGTTTGCCTGGCTAGAGATATGCCAGTTTCACTGATGTTGTTTTTTTTTAAGACACAAGTGTTTGGTTTCATTATTTTTTCTATTTTTTAAAACAGCATGACTTAATTTTCTCTTTTTAATAAGCCTTTCAAAGAAGCATTGATATATTATTTTTTACCTTTTTTTTTGTTGTTGTCATTTTCAACTGCATTGAACTCTACTTTTATTTTTTCCTCTATTTACCTTGGATTTAATTTTATCTCTTATCCTCAGATTTCTTTTTAAAAATATTTTATTCATGTTTACAGGGAGGGGAACTGAGGAAGAAAGCAAGAGAAACACGGACGTGACAGAGAAACATTCACCTCTCCCTCACCCCCAACTGGGAACCTGTCCTGTAACTCAGGTGTGTGCTGTGACTGGGAATCGAGCCAGTGACCCTTCAGTTTTCGGCATGGTGCTCAACCCACTGAGCCACACTGGTCAAGGCAATTCTCAAATTTCTTAGAGTAGAAACTTTGGAGTACTGGTTTAAGATATTTTCTCTCATGTAATATATGCACTTAATATACAAATTTTCCTTCAAGCACTGCTTTACTTCCTGCATCATCCAAATTCTACTGTTATATTTTCATTTTCATTCAATTCAAAATATTTTAAACTACCCTGTTATATCCTCTTTGGCCTTCATTATCCATAAGAATTCTATCAATTTCAATATACATGGCTAATTTTGTCCTATTTTTTATCTTGACTTATAATTTTAATCTATTATTGCACATTTTGCATAAATCTACTCTTTACTAATGTTGAAGGATTTTTGTAGCTTAGAGTATGGTTTCTCTGGGAAAGTGTTTCCTATGCATTTGAAAAGAATATATATTCTGCTGTTAGTTAGTGGATTGTTCTAAAATGGCAAATAAGTCAACTTGATTAATAACATTGTTTAGGGCTTCTGTGTAGCTACTGAATTTCCTCTACTTGTTCAATCAATTACTGAGAGAAGAATGTTGAAGTCTCCAACTGTAGAATTTCTATTTCTACTTTTGGTTTCATTGGTTTTGTCTCATGGATTATGAAGCTCTGTTTTTAGGTCCGTACATATTTGGGTCTATTATGTCTTCTTGGATATTTGTATCTTATAAATATGGCCACTCCATCTTCATTTTGATGTGTTTGCATGACATGTCATTTCCTATCCTTTCATTGTGTTATTGACCATTCTTTTAACAATTTCCTATTAGTTTTTTCAGAATACTTGTTTCTTTCTCTGGCTTTTTGGGGGTTAAGTATTTTTATGATTCCATTTTACTGTATTATTATCTTACACTTCATATGTCTTTAATGTTTTCCCAAAGGATACCTTCAAATTAACAGCAGGTATCATCAAAATCTGTCTTCAAATAGTACACCACTTCATATTGTAGTATAGGGACAACAAAAGGGGATACTCTAAATTTCTACCTCTCCTCCACTGTGCTATAATTGTAGGAAATTGTACTTAAGTTCTAATGCAAAATACACTGTTCTTGTTTTTGCTTTGGTTAGTAATTTATATTTTAGAACAATTAAAAACAAAAGAGTACACATTTAATAGCTTTATGACATTTGAGGATATATATACATATCCTTACCCAGGGATGTGTTCATTCATTTGAGAGGGAGAGGAAAGGAAGGAGAAACACGTGATTCCCATAGGCTCCCTGTCTGAGGATGAAATCCACAACCTAAGAATATGCCCTGACCAGGAATCAAATCCTCAACCTCTTGGTGTAAGGGAGAGTGCTCCAACCAACAGAACCACCCAGCTAGGGATCTTTCTTTTCTTTCTTTTTTAAAATAAGTATTTTATTTGTTTATTTTTAGAGAGAGGGGTAGGGAGGGAGAAAGAGAAGGAGAGGAACACTGATGTGCGAGGGAAACATCAGTTGGTTGCCTCTTGCATGCCCCAACCGAGGACCTGGACCACAACCCAGGCATGTGCCCTGATCAGGAATGAACTGGTGCTGCTTTGGTTTGCAGTATGATGCCCAACCCACTGAGCCACACTGGTCAGGGCAAGGGCTCTTTATTTCTTGATGTAGATCCTAGTTTTCTCCAGTATCCTATATCTTCTGTCTGAAACACATTCTTTAACATTTAACCTTTGTTATGATACAGATTATCTGGCAGTAAATTCTCCTAAGTTTTTTTTTCTCTGATAAAGTATGCTTTATTTTGAAATGTATTTTCAAAGTATAGTATATTTAGGTGGGAGTTTTTTTTCTTTTTTTCAGCACTTTAAAGATACCACTATATTGTTTTCTGGCTTGCATAGTTTACAGTAAAAAGTTTGCTGTAATTCTCACCTTTGTGCCTTTGTATGTTACATGCCTTTTATCTTTGGCTTTTTCAAGATATTGTCTTCTTCCCTTTGAGTAGTTTGATTATGATGTGTGTGTGTTATATTTATCTTGCCTAATGTATATTGAGATTATCGGATATGTTTTGAAAAATTGTGTCATTAAATCTTCTAATACATGCTTTTCCTAGTGATAAAGGAGGGCTCATGAGGGTGCCAAGGGAGGCCTCAACCTAGTGAGGTTTGGTGAATATATATATTTTGTTTTTGTTGAGTGGATTTATATATATGAGATAAATTGCTGAATCATAAGCTATGCATATAATTAGCTTTAGGCCAATCTGCTTAATGATTTTCAGAGTCATTGCCCAGTATACATTCTCACTAGGAATGTAAGCAAGTTTCTCTAAACCCCTCCAGCTCCTGGGATTTTCTGTCCTTTTCAAGTACCCATTCTGAAGAGTATTAAACTGTTTTAATCTTTATTTCCATTATGACTAATGAAGTTGGCCACATTTTCACATGTTGACCATTTGGTTTGCCTTTTTTTAAATTGCCTGATAAAGTCCTTTATTCATATTTTCACAATTCACATTGGATGGCCAAAAAGTTTTGTTTGGTTTTTTTCCATAAGATGGCTGTCATATCAGTGTACATTTAAAACAATATCAAAATTGGTGAATTTTTGTGTCGCCATTTTAATATTGAAGATGGAAGAAAATGTGCAACATTTTCAATATATTATGCTTTATTATTTCAAGAAAGGTCAAAATATAACTGAAACACACAAAAATAGATTCGTGCAGTGTTTGGAGAAGGTCCTGTGACTGATTAAATGTGTCAAAAGTGGTTTGTGAAGTTTTGTGCTGGCGATTGCTAGCTAGATGATGCTCCATGGTCAGGTGGACAAGTTGAAGTTGATAGTGACCGAATTGAGACATTAATTGAGAACAATCAACATTCTACTATGTGGGAGATAGCTGATATACTAAAAATATCCAAATCAATAACATTATTGGTGAAAATAAAAAAATGTGTCTTCATTTTATGGAAAAAACACACAGACTTTTGGCCAAGACAATAGTTGGTTCATAGTTCTAGCACTGCTACAAAATACAGTGATTAGATATGGACTACATACATATGTCAGCTATTTAGGGTTTTTCAGTGTGCTGGAGGCAGAATGCACTTTCAATAAATATGAGTGATAGGATTATAGATGATTTTATTTTAATACCTATCTTTAATCTTCTTATTTTTTTCTAAATGTTTTACAACAAATATATCAATATATACACATATATGTATATGTGTATTTAAAACTTTAATCAGTAAAAATCTTGTCATGCCTTAAACATTGCTTGCAGATATGTATTGATACGTATATACAATTTGGATTTATGAATTGACCCAATCAGCAAATTGGTAAAATTGGGCCAGAGATAGAGAACTTTTAAAATGGCAAGAGGAAAAATTATGTATTCAGTAGTCTTTCAACAGCAATTATGTCATGTAAATAAATGACCCAGGAACACCCTTTCATAATTAATGAATAATCTCTATACTGGCTACCCCTAAATGGTATTAAACTTTTTACTTCTGATGTATCACTAAACCATTAGCTACAAAACTATGTTGGCTTAATTGTAAAGGCTAATACAGGGGTGAACAAATGTAGGTTTACTCCTGTGAGCATGGACAACACATAGTTTATTCTTGTATCATTTATTCATTAGTATTATTTGTCTCCTTGTTACTATTTCATATCCTTACATATGATTTATCTTTTAGGTAGTGAAGGTTGATAATTTAAGCTACTTTTGCCTGTCCCTGTGTATAGGTGATATAATTTTTGAAGGTATTATCTAAACGATAGTTGTCTTCTTAGAAATAAAAAATAGCCTTAGCGAGTTTTCCCAAATGTTATGTTAAGCTGTGTGACATTTTGAATAGAGAAAAGTTTAATGTATGGGTTCTAACTGATAACTTATTTTTATGATCTTTGTGCATCCACAATTGCCCTATGAAAGGTGCGTTTTTGCCGTATTTGGAATAGATTTTACTAGGATTTGTGTTAGATGTTATGGATTTAAAAAGAGTAAATTTGGAATGCCATTTTACAAAATATAAAACTCCTTCACAACATTATTAAGGACATGATTATACCTTTATGTGAACTATAATATGAATATTATACAAATTTTAAGCAAATAGCTGATATGTAATAGGCAATGTTTACAATAATGTTCTTCCCAAAGTCAATTAAAAAGCTTTCAGTTTTTATATTAGAATATGAACCGTGATGAGAAAAGTGGTTGATTGGATATATGGCTTAGAAGTTGAAACACATATATATCATCCCACCAAAACAATTTCATCCAATTTAGTCGCTGATAGCACAGCTTAAAATACAGGGTCTGGCAGAAGTAACGCCTGCTGGAGTGTGGTTGGTAGGGTAATAATGTGGGTGTAATAATGTATAGTTTTAATTTGAATATTTCACCTAAAATGTTCATATGGTCTGCTTGAGTGTGATATTGTGATGTTACAGAATTACATGCTTATGATTTTGTAATAAAAAGGGGCATTATTTGTGCTGAACCCTGTGTAATTCACTATGTAATGTGTCTGCAAAACCACTGACTGCAGACATTGTCCTATGCAGAATGTAAAGCTTACGGTAACTAATGCTCTTCAGAAGTTTAGTAGCCTTTGCAAATTGTTTGGAATTAATTTGTTTTGAGTAAACGAACATTAGTTTGTTAAATGAAGCTGATAAAAAGAGGACTACAAAGAAGTAGGAGACCATCTCACCAGGGTAGCTTTTAAACCACGCATTCACATGAGTCAGGAGAAATGCCGTCCTTTAAAAATGATCTTATTCCTTCCAGTTGCTTGAGCTTTGTGCCTCCCGAGGTGATCCAGAGATCTGGCAAATAGAAACGCGTTTAGAATCTTACTCATTAGAATACCGAACTCACCCGTCAGCAGGATTGACAAGGTCTGAGACAAAGCATTTGGCCTGGCACACAACCTGTACTGATATTTCCCTGTGGCTATAATGCAGCACACCTGACAGATGTTGGAGTCATTTAGCACGGCAGGAGGCACTCATAAACACCGCAGACTGGCACTCAACATGATAGGGATTATTTTTCTTTTGTCTGCCTGAAGTTACACGGCCTATAATCAACAAAGGATTTAGGCATAATCAGCTAAAAACGACAGGGTGAAATATCATTTATGTGCAATATTTCTGTTTCTTATAAAGTCTACAGAAGCCGAGATACTTTTTTGACACAGATGAAACACATTTTACATATTTACCTTTCCTAATCAGAAATGCTTTTACAAAAGAAAGGCATGAAGGGTATTATTGCTCATGAAGTAGAGACGATGTATCTCCTATTTATTCTCCTGAGGGTTCCTTAAAGATGTAATGGATTACTAAATCCAAGTTTTTACATTTGTTAATGGAGTGGAGAAACTGCAGCGTCACTCTTTAGGAAGTCTCGATGACAATATGTCTGAGTTGGGACAAAGAGAGGCAGAAGTAAACGTACTCGCTGTAAATCCTAAAAATTATCCTAGCTGTCCCACGGGATGGGGAGAGATGCTGTTAATATGTATGTCCTGCTTGCACGGAATAAAACACAGCAATTTTACTTTTGGCTTTATTAAAATTTCTTTTTTAGCTCAAGTTCCTCATTTGGTACCTAGCAACTGGAGGAAAGGCTCACTGATCAAGTTTACGTAGGTCCTTCGCGGAGCAGTAACAGGCAGTGGACCGTGATGCTTTCAAAGTATCAGTTTATTGCACTTACAAATTATCGCATAATCAAAATCATCCTGCAGTCTACAACTATATAGGGACTTCACACACAGGAAAATTAACCACACCTTAAAGGAACAAGCACAACGATGGAACCCTGGTGCCCCACTGACACACATAACACGTATTAGAAGTGGTTTTTTTTTTTCGTAAGCATAAGTTTGTTGGAAAAAATCCCACTTTTGTTTTGTATAGGTCACGGCTTTCTTCCAGTTTGCTTTAGGGTTCCATGATTTGCCAGAGACAGCTGCATGTGTTGATGTAAAAAACTGCTTTATCTGAAGAAATAACCACAGTTTAACATGTATGTGTCAGGGTCAGGTGTCGAAGTCAACGAAAACGTTCTTCAGAGCTATGCCCAAACACAAGGAGGAGCTGGAACTCGGAAAAGCACACACATTTCAGAAAAGCTGGAGTTTCAGTCGCACGGTCTTGCCTTGTTTCCGTGACTGCTGCTGCCCCCTCCGGCGCGCTGACCGCTTTGCTGAAACTCACGCTCCGATTCCTGCGTGTTCAGGCTGCGGACTCATCCTCACGTCAGGTTTTGGGTCCATTTGAGCCTTTGTATTTTGATATTTTCCTAGCTAACGTCAGGATTCCACGTTTTGCCCTGCCCACTACTTCGGAACCAGTTTCTTAAGTCCACTGTGATCAACACACAAGTGTCTATGGATATGCTTTGATTTTAAGCAAACGAATAAAGAAGGCGGGGGAGCGGAGCTTCGAAATGCCTGCTGTGAGGTCTACGCTGTAGGTCCTGAGCATATGCTGCCCCTTCCGTGGGAAAGATTTTGCTTCAGATTTAGGCTCGGTTTGAAGCCTGCCTTGACCTTTCTGCCCAGTCCCTGTGCCCCTAGTATGTATGGGCCTTCAAAGCATCACATAGCACTCCTTTTCAACGAGTGTCACCGCTGCAGTTTCACATGTATTTTGGGTTGATTAACATGTATCTTCCCACTAAAGTCCCAGCTCCATAGCAATAGTGATAGTCTGTTTCTTTTCTTTTCTTTTTTTCCTGTTTCATATCCTTGGTGCCTAGCAGATGGTGAAAACCCAGTAAATGGTTGTTAAATGGATGCATTTTATAAAGCACTGCTTTACATTATTTATGTAATCGTGTAATGCTGACTTATAATTTTGAAACCTTCATCAAGCATTCATTCGTGTTTTGCTCTGCATGTGTGGTGTGGCTTTGGTGGAGCAATAACTCACACCCCGTCTGTCTCCCCACTGTGGAACCGGAGGAGAGATGGATCGTCTCAAAGTCAGACGGGGACTACAGGACGTGGCTTCAAGTCTGGCCATAGTGCTGTTAGTAATCCTTAATCTTTACTCATTTTAATCTTACCCACCAAAGTTGGGTGCCTACTTAGGAGCAAAGTGGAGTAAAAAGTACCTTCCATCAATGGATACTTGAAATGTGGAATCACTGGAAAGGGGAAATGCTGGAAAAGGCTTTACAGATGTCTCAAGAAACCTTGAAGACAGAGGAAGGAAATGGGGTGAGAACATTAAACCTCAGCAATCATTTATTGTTTTCTTTTTACCTGGACATAAATAAAGGACTGTTGAGCAAGAAGAAAAACTTTAGGTTCCTGTTCCATCTCCTTATGTTCAGGCATGAAGTGAAAAGGCTGCCCCGTATGTGAATTTTTAGGAGTCTGTGGGTGCTGACGCCGCCCTTCTCCACCTGCCCCTCTCAGATTCAGCTCCCTCCGCTCCCGCCTTTGACTTCCACTAAAGCCACACAGCAGCCACCGACTTCCCTCAACCCTCCCCCACAGGTTCAGGGGACCCGCCTATATTTCACCTGGGAGGCTGGGTGGAACGATCTAGTTCTTCTTCTAGTCTCCAAATTTGTTACATGGACTGTAAAAGCTTTTCCTCCTCCATGTCCTCTTGCTCCTTTTTTCCCTCCACTTCTTTCTTTTCCTCCCCTCACCTGTGTTCTAAAAAGCTTGTTCCAGCCCTGACCACCGTGGGTCAGTTGGTTGGGCTTTGGCAATGTGAAAGGTCGCAGGTGGGATTCCAGGTCAGGGCACATGCCTGGGTCGTGGGGCCAGGAGCATACAGGAGACAACCAATTAATGTTTCTCTCTCACATCAATGTTTCCCTCTCCTTCTCCCTCCCTCTCCTTCTTGCTAAAAAATAAATAAGAAGACTGCCCTGGAAGTAAGACTATAATAAACACAACACTGATTGTTTCTTGATCCTTCCCCCACCCTTTACAATGGCAATCGGCCTTCTCCCTGAAGCAATGGTGAAGCCTTGCACCATCTGGGGAAAAATCATGTTCAAAAAAATGGAAAGAATAAAATAACATGGGAAAAATAAAATACCCAAGATAATATTTTGCTACATTATTATTATTTACTTCCTAAATAACAATGTCAAATAAGCACACTTACCCCCATTTTATCAACAAATAACTAGCACTCTGACCATGTGAGCATCTTGCTCACTGTCACAGCCAGAACGAACCCCTGGGACTCAGGGGCAGAGCTCCTGATGGACTGCCGACCCACACGAGAAGCACTGGATGTTCTCTCTTGCCTCAGACCTTGGCGTATACTAGTTTCTTTGCTCAGTTCCTCACTAACCCCGACTTTAGGGGTCTCCAAAATGCACTGATGTGATTTGTATTTTGGGGTTTGCACAGGATACTCCATTGAGGTGTAGGAAGAAAATATTAAAGCTTCAGTTGCTGTGTGTCTAACTGTGGGGATGCAGGCTGATCTCCAC
>PVKM010032585.1:0-16341 GCA_004027735.1 Carollia perspicillata
ATATAAATTATATTACATCCTGTGTGCTGAACAAATTTATCATGCAACAGTCATATTTTCATCCTTATCACTTTAGCCTCAGTCTCATTCTTCTATCTCGGGGGCCTGGCCTCAGAGCCTTGACAATTATCTCTAATACTCATGTAATGATCCATGTACATGGAGTGCCTAGTTTCCAGTTCCCTTCATCATCCATCCATAGACCTTTAGCTTTCCCTTTCAGAAATATTTTATAGTTTGTCAGTTACAAATATATTATTTGGGAATGATAGATGGTAAGAGTGAACTAAAGTATAAAATGCCCTTCTCTGGGAACTGTATTGTGGATAGAGCAAAAAGAGCTTTGTCCTAAAGCTTTGCTGTTTAAAATGTTCCAACATCAAAATAATTTTTAGAAGGTTGTGGCTATTTTGAGAACCTTTTTAAAAACTCCGCCCACACATTTGTAGATATGATACCACCATGATCAGGAAATGGGGACTCGCTTTTCTTGTAACCCCTTTAGACCTCACCCACTCCTTATCCTGCGCCAGGCACACATGCGTTTTTGCCTCATGCATTTGAATATGTGTATCCAGCATTGCTTGCCTTGGGGGACAAATTGCTTCAAGACAGACATGTCAGTATCCTATATTTTAGACCGTAGTACAGTGCAAAAAATGAACCTCTAACTGTGAATTAAATTTACATGCAGGTTATGATTTATCATTAGGTTTGCAGAACAGAGTTTGACAGGAGATACTAAGTACTTTCACAGGGCACTGAGAGATTCCAAATAATTTTATTTGATTTATTAGACAAGGGGCAGCAAACTGCTTGCTCACAAGCTGAATGTGGACTTGTCAACACATCAGTGCTGATGAAAAAAATGGAATCAGTTGACAATAAGAGAAAAGTTTGAAATTTACATAAAACACACATCTAGCTTTTCTTAATAAATTAGATCTAATGACAGGAGCCCACATTATTGCTTTGGAGTCAATGTTCCTTTAGATGGAAAATGCTTTTTCTAGTTCTTCATGACAATAGCCAGCCTCTTTCGGCCAACAAAAGCTGACTGTATTTCCATGCAATTGTGACTGCATTTCCCTGCTGGCATAGTAAAGTCCTGTTTTATACTTGTTACATTTCATTCTCAAATACCAACATGTTCACTCTTTGTAGTATCCCAGTTCAAATAATGCCAATGGACATGTTACTCATTTACTTTCCTGGTTCCTAAAGACATCTAAACATATAACAGGAAAGGTTTTTCAATGATGCTTTAAATCACCATTGCTGTCATTAATTGCCTTCCCCTGGTAGTAGTCACTGGCCACAAAATCCCTTGTTGGAACAATAAATGCCAACTCACAAATTTTTTCATACTAGAGTTGGGAAGCCCATTTCTTCTCTGACAAAGGAGTTTTCAGGAGTTATTATAAAGTTGACTCCAATGAAGAAGCAACAGGAAGCAAAGATGAGGGACTAGATAAGTGTTAATAGTGAAGTGAAGCTTATTTCCATTGCTACTGTCATCCATGACTTTCCTAATTATAAGAGTAACAGATTTCATTGTTATTGAGCTAGATAGAGTTTGGTTTCTGGTAATTTGCAAACAAAAAGCAATCATTTATTTTTATTCCAACAGCCTTATTGTTTTTATTTAAATATACAAATATAAATAAAAAGTCATCTGTTTCAGTGAAATACTCAGTACCTTTCCTGTTCTGGTTCTTTTATATTTAATCTTGAGAGTCATGATCTCTTCCTTTATCAAACACTTTCATATCCTCCTAGAGAAAAATGAAGAGTGTGTGTATAGGTAGGAGTGTTGGAGAAAACTTAGAAAACATTCTCCAGCTTTTTAGTTTTATAGAAGTCTGCTGTGGTCTGAATTTTTATGCTCCATCACAATTTATATGCTGAAATTCTAACTCCTAAAGGAGATAGTGTTAGTATACGTGCTCCTTTTAAGAGGTGATTAGGTCATGGGGGTGGAACCCTTATGAATGGGATTAGTGCTCTGCTAAAAGAGTCCACAGAGCTCTCCAGTCCCTTCTACCATGTGAGGACGTGATAAAAACACTGGGACCTGGAAGAGAGCCCTCACTCTACCATGCTGGCACCATGATTTCAGACTTCCAGCCTCCAGAACTATAAGCAATAAATTTCTGCTGGATAGGAGCCACCTAATATACGAGAACTTTTTCATAGTAGCCTGAAGGAACTAAAACAAAGTCAACAAAAGATTCAATGCAAAATTTTTCATGCAATGTAGTACCAAATAAAACTATTATTTGTGTATAAAATTTCTTTAATCTTATTTACTCATCCACATTTATTTTGTCTTAGCCCTTACTTTTTTTGAGAGGGGAACCTGGTGATGGTTACTGACCACTGAAATAGAGTCATTTGTACACTCTTTAAGAGACACTGTCCTTTCCCTGTGACTTTACAATAATCATAGCTAACTTTTACAGCTCACTATTGTAAAAACTGTTAATGTCAGTGTTTTCCACTTAATCTCTTCCACAACTCAATAATATAGGTGCTAATTTAAGCAACATTTTACACATTCAGTCATTTTTACAAAGTAATTCACATAATTATAATAAACTTTTAAAATCTATCTTTTAGCTTGATTTTATTTTATATATATTTTTGTAAGCCATTGAAAATACTTTTTATAACCATACAAATTTAAATAAATAAAGCATAGAAACCATGGCTTGTGATTGTCCTATAAAAGATAGGACAGACTCAGGTGGTCTAATTCCAAATCTAGAGCTATTTCCTAGGCAAGCTTGATATAAAGCAGTAGTGTATTGAAATTAGCTGTCATGAAAGTCTTCAAGATTGAATAAGCTTAGTACTGGATTGTCATTCTGGACACACCACTGATAAATGGAATGTGTATCAGACTATTAAATACTTTAGTAACTGATAAGAATACTCTAGGAGATGGTAGGCTATACTGATATTTCACTCTGTGGGTTAATGAGACTTGAAAGAAGCTTGCTAAAAATCTCTGAACTGAGAGTAGTCAGTGCACCCAGTCACACACATTTCAGGCTAGTTAAAAAGCACTTTCTTGAATGATTTTAACCTTTAGCCCTTGTTATAAGAATGGAGGAGAAGTGTGTGGAGGAAAATTTTAAGATAGATTATAAGAAGCATATTTAATTTTAGACAGACCCACCAAAATATAAAACTGTCTCTAAAAAGAAAAATAATAATGTCCACAGTATAGTTATTCCACACTTGAAGTTTTAATTTATTCTCTATGTTTGCTAAGTTTAAGGTAAGAAAAACATTCATATTATTATTCAATGCAAGAACTTTTGATTTAAGTAAAATACACATTACTGAATATAGTTTTCTATTAGAAGTTCTGTCCATGGAGGACATTTTCATGAAGCAATGGAGAATGGATTGAACTATGAAATGAACAAAGAATTGACTATCAGAACTTTCAACCAGATTTCACAGTCATGTGAAATCTTATGAAAGTTGAAGTTAAATGGCCAAGTCATTTCCAATTAAATAAAGTCTTTGGTATCTAAGTTTTCTTGTCCTTAAAGTAAGAAAACATCTCTGATATGATGTAAGCCTGGTTTATGGCACGTGGCAGGGTGTATTTTCTGGAAAACAGTCTTTGAGATAAAGGTATGTGTACAGAAATTTTATCAGGGATTAACACTTGCAGAGCAGAAAAAAAAGAAAGAATTTTTCAGAGAGAGACGTAGAACTATGATACAGATCCAAAAATCTTATTCAACCCTACTGCAAAATCAGAAGCTGAAATGGCCTGTGAGGGCAGTCTGGTGTCAGCATCAATCAATCATTGGGTCTCGGCCACCCCAAGGAGTTGACCTAGGGTGAGGTATTGCTCCGTACCACTTACTACACAGACTGTGTTTTTCCCACTGATTTGAAATGTCACTTTAAAAATATATGAGGTTATATGTTTTTCCATTAGTGGTGTTCAAACTCTTGTTTTTTCTATTTTTATGGTACTGGCTAAACTCCAGTAAAATGTTGAAAAGCTGTTGTAGCAAGTAATCTGTGCCTTTTTGCTTCAGTTTAATAGGAATTTTCTAATATTTCAACATTAAGTAGAATATTTGTTGTAGGTTTCTGGTAGGCATCATTTATGAAGTGAAGACTCTCCTATGTTTCTTATTCTTAATATATATTGAGAATATAGTCTTAATATATAATAAGATATATAATAAATGTATATTAAATGTTAATGCTTTTGGAACATTTATTTGTTGGGTTATATGCATTTCTACTTTCATCTATTTCTACAGATGCTTTTCTAATGTTGAGGCTCTGTAGAAAATGGAATGAACTGACATGATCTTTCACTTCTCCATACATCCACACACTTTCTGTGGCCTCATTCAAGAAGTGTATTTCCCCACCTCTTGACTTTGGGCTAGGCAAGTGACTAGTTTACGTCAATAGCAAATGAGTGAAAGTCACTCTGCCCTTTGGGAGCCTAAACCTTGATATGTATTAGATTCACTTGTCCTCATGTTCTCCTGCTCCTGCTGCAAAGAACGTGTTCTGGTTAACCTGATGGTCGAGTGAGGATGAGAGGTGTGGGGTGGGATATTAAATTACGTGTAATTTTTGTTTTTATATTTGGAAATGAAGTTAATCTGCATTTCTCTTGTTCTGTACCTGTCTGTTTTAGTATCAGGAAATACTAACCTTCTAAAATGATATCACACAAAATTTTGTATAGTCTATGATAGTTTACATAATTACATAATTATGAAGATGATCAAATCTTCATAATTTTATCAGTTACCTTTATCTTTCTTTATCTTCCTTTTCATATTTTGACTTTGTTTTTTAATTTTAGTTGTTATTTTCAAGATTCTTGAATTTAAAACAATATATTGTATTGACCATTGTATCATTTTGACATTCAAGACTTTGTAATTCAATATCAATAGTTTATTATTTTTATTTCTTTTCTTTATAACCAAATATATTGGTAGAAATGTATTTTTATTTACAATGGAAAATAAATTGACTATGTATATTTTTGTCTATTTCTTTTCATTGTCTTTTGCTAGAAAAAAAAATATTTTTTAATTTATTGAAATTCACTTTGCTGACTTCTACCTGTTAGATACTATAAATATTTCAAATGTTAAAGTAATATAGATATTATGTATTATGTTTCTTAGATTTATAATTCTATGTTACATGTGTTTGTGTATATATACATTTAAAAAGCTTTTACTTATAAAATTGATATTCCCTGTATTTCTTTATTAATTTTTCTATAACTATAATTAGATTCAGAGGTATATACAAGGTCTGTCCAGAAGATATACAGCCATGTAATTTAAAAAATAGAGACATTTATTGAAGAAGATACAAGAAACATTGTACACAGAACAGTGATGACTCAGTCCCCTTCAAAATAGGCACCTCAGAACCTCACATCGTTCTTCCAATCACTATCATCTGCCTCATCGTGTTTTCCCTTTCAAAGGTGATTTTAGTTTTGGGAAAAGCCAGAAGTCACAGGACACCAAATCTGGGCTGTAGGGGGCTGAGTCACCTGGGTGATTTGATGTTTCACCAAACAACTGCACAAAACGTGGTGTATCAGCGGGTGCATTATCATGATGAATCTGCCAATCACTAGTTGCCAACAGTGTCAGCCTTCTCAATCATTCAAATAATTTCTGCAGAGGAATGTTCAAGCTTAATGCAAAATTTGATGCAGATTCATTGCTCTATTTGCTCAGTCATTTTGAATGTGATGTCCACACAATACACACACTCACTCAATGGCGTCTACGACCTTCACTGACTAGTAAAGTGAAGTTGTCATTGATCATCTATGTGCATTCCAGTACATTCTCTTTGTCTGCCAGGTTACATCAATGTTGTGCAAATCATCCTTGTTATCTTAACAATGGCTGGGCTTTTTCTGGACAGATCTCATATAAATATATACATATTCTCAATATACAGGGTTATTTGTAATATATATGTTTAATTACATGAAAAAATGTATACATAAAAATTTGTATATGCACTTTAAATGTTGATAACAATTACTTAATATTTCTCTTAATGCTAATAAAAATTACACAGTGACTATCCATCCATACATTAAATATACTATTTAATTGTATTAAAGACAAAAAAAGTAGTGTACAGAAGATGCTATTTAACTCATCTGTTTATTTTTTTTTCAAGTTTATTCCAGGATAGCCTCCTCTAATGGGCACCGATTAATACATGTCCTTGTTAGTACAAAACTGGAAGCAAAGGAATAGCATTGTAGAAGCAAAGGGATAATTCTCTGGGTACTGTCACATTAGATGAAATAATTTAAACAATTTCTGAACTCTTTGCCTCTGCAACCTTGCTCCTCAGTAAAACATGGGACCGTGACACTGGCAAGTCCTAAACAGAGGAGAAAGGTACTTTCATCTCCAAATTTGTATTTTCCTTATCACCATTGAATGCTTTGAATTTTAGCTTATAAGTCAGTCTCTTTAACATCTAGGTTGTGTGAAGAATTTAATTATCTCAATAAATTGACAAAAAATTTTAAGAAACCGACTTCACAGAGGTAACCAAATGCCTGGTCACTCCTGGCCTCTTTTTTAATCCCACTGTAATTACAGATTTATCCATGTCAATGGCACAGTTACAATTCATGGGACTTAGCCACAGGAAAACAAGTAAAATCTGTAGAAATACATGCTCTGGAACAAGTAATGCCCATTTTATTATAAAATCTTCTATTACAAAATCATAAGCATGTAATTCTATAACATAACAATATCATACTCAAGCACACCATATGACATTTTAGTGAAATGTTCAAATTAAAACTATAAATTACTACACCCATATTACTACCCTACCAACAACACTCACACAGGCCTTACTTCTGCTGGACCCTGTATTATTGGCAGTAACTGATGTCCACTGGCCACTTACTAACACTGTCAGTAAATTGTGATATGTACAAGGAATGAAGTCCACTCTTGATTAGTCATGTTAATTGAGGTCAAAAGTAACATAATCTATTTGACTCTAAAAATAAATTATTAATGTTTCATTATGCAAATGACTCTTCCAATCAAACCTTTTAATGAATACTCTAAAAATTTTACTTTTTTAATGTATAATAATTTGAAATGTACTTCATCTTTCTGCCCCTGTCAACCTTTTGGTGGAAGCCTAAAATCAGTTACATGACTATGAGCAACCAGATGGCCCGATAAAAAGTTCTATATACCTTCTCTAACACCTCATGGGGATAAACAAAAGAAAATGTAAATAAGTGGCACCTTTCACAGATGAATTTTGTAGCTAGACATGATTTGATTGACCTGTCCCATTCAGTGTCTCACTGTTTTTCACAGACTGTACTGCATGGCAGGTAGGTTGACCCAGCAGCCTCCTTGCCCCTCTGCTGCACCTGTGTAAGTGCTCCATCTGAAGGATGGAGATGATAGCAATGAAGAGGAGCAGAAGAAGAGAGAATGTCACACATGTGAATAAAATACTACAAAAAGAGAAAGATGTCAATAGATTCCCATTTTAAATTGTCCCAACAAGATCACTACAATTTCAGGGAATGGTTTAGTCCCCTTACACACTCCTCCTCCCACCAATCACCACACTGTTGTCCATGTCCATGAGTCCTTTTTCCTTTTTGCTTAGTCCTTCCAACCCCTAACCCTCCCCTCACTAACTGTCATCCTGTTCTCCATCTATGAGTCTGTTCTCATTTTCCTTGTTAGTTCAGTTAGCTCATTAGAGTCCACATATAAGTGAAATCATATGGTATTTGTCTTTTTCTGGCTGGCTTATTTCACTTAGCATAATGTTCTCCAGGTCCATCCATACTGTTGCAAAGGGTAAAATTTTCTTCTTTTTTACAGAGAAGCAGTAATCTATTGTGTAAATATCCCATAATAGTCTTATCCACTCATCTATTGATGGGCACTTGGGCTGCTTCCATATCTTGTAAATAATGTTACAAAGAATATAAAGGTGCTCATGCTCTTTTGAATTAGTGGTTTGGGTTCCTTCAGATATGTTCCCAGAAGTGGGATTGCTGGGGAAAAGGCAGATCCATTTTTTTTTAGGTATCTCCATACTGCTTTACACAGTGGCTGCATCAGTCTACATTCCCACCAAAGGTGCAAAAGGGTTCCCCTTTCTCCACATCCTCACCAGCACTTCTTGTTTGGTGGTTTATTGATGATAGACATTCTGACAGGTGTGAGATGGTATCTCATTGTGGTTTTAATTTGTATTTCTCTGATGATTAGTGATGTTGAGCATCTTTTTATATATCTGTTGGCCATTTGTAATTCCTGTTTGGAGAAGTGCCTATTCATATCCTTTGCCGACTTTTTAATTGGGTTTTTTTTTTTTGGTGTTTAATTTTGTAAGTATTTTATCAATTTTGGATATCAGCCTTTTATCAGATATATTGGCCAATAAGTTCTCCCATTCTGTGGATTATCTTCTTATTTTGTTGATGATTTCCTTTGGTGTGAACAAACATTTCAGTTTGATGTAGTCCTATTTGTTTATTTTTTCTTGCCTGGGGAGATACATCTAATAAAATATCTGCATTTTAAAAGTCTGAGGAAGTCTGAATTTCCCCCTTGATATTTATTGTTATTCTTGCTGGCATTATTGCTGCCTGGAACTTAAAGGAATGTTTTTTTTTCTTTCTGAAGTCTCATGAAATTAGAACATATGCTGGGGTTGATTGATCCGTATTGATTTAGTGTGGAATAAAGCTCACCCTTTCCTTGATTTCGGGAAAGCTCTTCCAAATTACATCTCTGGATGTTCTACTTCCTTTTTCTTTTCTTCAGGGACACAACTTATAGATACCTTGTATCTCTGAGTCTCACTTCCATATCAATTATTTTCCTCTTAGTTCTTCTGAGAATTAGTTTTGTTCAGTCTATTTTTCCAATAGATTTTCCCTGTTGCTCCTCTGTTTTCATTCATATTCTTACTCTTTCTTTCTGTGAGTAATATGACCTCATTTTTTGTGATACTTTAATTTTGTCCTTCCTCATTTTTCTTGAACACCATAAACTCATTTTTCCTTTCCTTTGTTGTCCTTGCCCTAAGTTCATGATTTGTAAAGGGGGTGATATACCATTCAGTTATTTGAACCCACAAACAACTTATGGCAAGATTTTCCTTGATCCACAGTAATATTATTCTACTGTGTGCTTTTGTTTCTACAGTAAGTCTTCCTTCCTCCTCACTTCCCCCTTCCTCACTCTCTTTCTCCCTCCCTTCCTCTCCAAATGGCTTGCACTTTAACCCTTGGCTCTCAAACACCTGAAATGGCCAGTAGCTTCTACAGTGGCCCCTCGCTAAGCCACATTCACAGTCAGCTAGTCACAAAGGTAGTAGCTCTTCAGTACCTTTCACAGTGCCCTTCTTGCCACTTTGGCTCAGACAACTTACAGTGGCTCCTGCAGCCGGTGTGTGTGCCTTCACCTTATTCCAGACTAGAGACCATGCAGTCAGCTGCTAAGATCATGAAGTTCACTGCACAAGGCACACCCAACCAGTGCAGACTTTTTCTGCCCAATATGTGTCAGTTGTTGGTGTGTCTCAGATTTACCCTCTCCAAGTCACATCCTGAATGCCAGTGATTCATGTAGTCTACTACATCCCACAAACCACGCTGGCATGTATGTGGCTGTCTATCAGATCCCCACATACTACACACTCTATGTAATCCGTATGTCTGATGTCCTCGAGTGCCAGATTTGCAATGTTGGACTGATATCCGGAATCTGCATGTCCCACACCCATGATCAGTGCTTATTTTGTTGTTACAAGTGAGGCATATCACACAGAAACCACTCAACTCTTATCTTAATCCACTTTTAAGTTTTATATCTGAGTGTATTAGCTGCTGGAATGTGTATTGCTTGATAAAATCCATTTTGGCCCTGAACAGTTATATGAAAACTGGTTGGGGTGGGGGAAGTGAATGAAAATGAGTCTAATTTAAACACTGAAAAAAATATGGTCTATTAAAAAATCTGTGATGGATCCTTTAAAATGTTAAATATATAGTTGACCATCCATATCCTCAGTCCACATCCATCAATTCAACCAACCACAAATGGAAAATGCTTGAGAAAAAATGGTATGTTGTTACTGATGTGTTCTCTGTAGTTAGGCCTATCATGGCTGCATCTGTACCCTGCACATGCAGACTTTTTTCTTATCATTACTTCCTAAACAATATAGTGTGGCAGCTATTTAAGTAGCATTTACACTGTATTAGATATTGTAAGTAATATAAAGATGATATAAAACTTACAGGAGGATGTGCATAGGTTATATAAAAAGACTATACCATTCTGCATGAGGCTTGAGTGTGAGCAGATTTTGGTGTTGTGGTGAGGTGTGCTGGAAGGGTTCCCCCTGCCACTCCCAACCATGGGATGCCTGTATCTGTGTGCAAGTTGATAATTTTCCAATCATATTTTCATAAGCTGAGATAGATTGAATATAAAGTCAGCACTTGCACTGTTTTATGAGAATAATTCATGGCACTTTGTGTGGGAAATATAAAGAAGAAGACACAAATCACTACAAGTAGTACTAACACCTTACTCTGATAATTTTATTTCTAAATCTGTTTTATGAGTTGCCAGAGAAATTGCACTCTGATTAATGTAAGAAATAATGCACACCATCCTGATGAATGTACTTGTCCATTACTGTTCAAGTCATGTTGGCAGCACTGTTGGCTGGAAACATTTAAAAAGCAGAAGCATTTAAAACATTTGCAATCACAATTGATTCTGGCTACTGGTTGCCTTTTATTTTCATTCTCTGGTTCATAAATTCCTACCCTGAATGTCAGAGAAATAAAAGTGATATTTTCACCACTACTCAAAGATACATATTGACACTTAAGATTAAAAGAACATTCTTTTGTTCCAAAATCTATTCCATACTTGGAATGTCAAGTAAAGTTATATTTGTTTGAAATATGTACAATATTATAGTGTAATCTTAGAGAATGGCATAAGTTTGTAATATGTTACAGTTATTATTGCACAGGATGAGGCAAAAGTAGACTTACAGTTTTTCATATGGAAAATAACAGTAATTAATAAATAACAATATAAGAATAAGCTGTTTTATGTAGTCACAAATGTAAATCTACTTCTGCCCCACCCTGTGTAAAGTTTACCAATTTCCCGATAAGAACACTTGATTTCCTTTCATGTAACTGAGCTATCTCTCTGTTTCTTTGAGGCTAACCCCCAAAAATAAGTAAATAAGTACAAGTTATTTAGCAATATAACATGCAGTGGGTCATTAAATGGAAATATTCTAACGGAAATACTATTTTTCTTGTCATCAATTTTTTAAATTTAGATAAAATATCTATTGTTAATATTAATATTTCTTAATGGAATGTCTGTCAACACTGACCAAGTTATTCATGCATTTTTAGAATGAAAAATATAGACAATACCTGTAGGAACAAAAAATTTAGAAACCTCTTTGATTTATTTGAATTGTTTATATAATTTGGGTTGAATTATTTATTTATTTACTTACTTGTTTTTTAAAGATTTTATTTGTTTATTTTTAGAGAGAGGGTAAGAGAGGAAGAGAAACAAATGTGTGATTGCTTCTCAGGTGGCCCCCACTGGGGACCTGGCCCTAAACCCAGGCCTGTGCCATGACTGGTAATAGAACTGGAGATCCTTTGGTTGGCAGCCTGTGCTCAATCCACTGAGCTACACCTAGCCAAGGTGGTTGAATTATTTAAAAGAAATATTTTAGCATTTAGGTCATGAAGGAAAGTTGAAAGGCTAACTTATCCTTAGTATCTTGATTCAGACACCTTACTTTGTAGTGATTTTATATCTCAGCTTATTTTCAGCTAGCCACTTGTATTCCAGCCATAAAACACTATATTCCCACAAATACTACCTTCATTAAACATTTACCTCCTTCAGACCATGATGAGATTGACCAAATCTTCTCTTTAAGAAGCAATCAATTTAAGTTAGCTGTACGGACAAAAAATTTTAAGTAAAAGTAATAAAAACAAATTATAATAGGAAGAAATTATGAACAGTTGTAGAAAATATAAATTATCTCTGTACATTTCCCTAAGTAGTAAAAGATAATTAAATAAAATAATGTTTCAGTTAAAAAGAACATAAAATCAAAAAGATAATTAATCTAATTTTAATCTGCTGGGTGAGAGATTTTGTTTTTCAGGGTTATGGAGGTTTCCAAGGACTGCCCACATTTGTGAAGCCCCAGCTCTGTGCCAGAGACATTAAAGGGCTTTGCACCTGTTTCTAGTGTAGTCCTCAGAACAACCTTGTGAAGAAAGTAGCATTATTATCTCTCTTAAAAAAAAATAAAATCGCATAGGTACTGAGTTAATAACTTGGCGGCAATCACACAAGTAAACAGCTGAGCCAGAAATCAAACCTCTAGATATAGCTCCGAAGCTTCTTTACCCAAGTGCTGTGCTACTCAGTAGCATATGAGTTGGATTCATATTCCCACGTGCTAGGGAATCAGATTGCCTTAAATAGATTCATTTAGCTATTGATTACTTCCCCCTCTAAAATGTCTTAGAGTGGCAATTTATTATATATGTACATAAACTATATCTGTCCATCACAACATACTAACCAAGCTTCAAAAATATATCTGCACAAATGTTTGTTTTCCCCACAAAAATTTTTACTAACCAACCTCATGCTAGTTGATAATGACCCTTGAGATCGATAGATGTCAGAGGCACTGGTAATGTAGATTCTGCTTGAAAATACAATTATGATAAAACAATGACCTGATTTTTATAAGAAACAATATAATTTTTCATATTTTGCGATGGTATCCCAATATTTGGATAATGACATCATATTGCAGTATTTAAAGTGCCTGAGAATGGAAGTATGTGGGGCAACTCATCATGCTATATATCAACAGAAATGATGGGATTATCTTTTGACAACTCACAGGTGGAATAAACTTGATTCATCACTCCAGACAAGTCTGATTATATTTTTATGTGAACTGTACACAGTCACCATTTTGAATTTTTTAGATACAAGAAGTCATTGAAGCACAGTTTAACAATTTGCCTGTAAGCAAAAAGTTAAATCAGACACAAAAACTAATACTAGCTTTCAGGACTATGTAAAAATTAATACCTCATTTGGTGTCTAAAGTACCATTTATTGACCAAGTCTAACAAGTTTTCAATCACTAGTCCTCCTAATGCTAGAAATTGAACAAGTTGGCTGATACTTTAGTGCTCTAAATATATATGATCTTTTTTTATATAAAAATATCCTGTGATGCTGTGATTCTCAAACATTGATATATACTAGGAACATATGGAAAATTTATTTAAAATGCTGATTTTCTGTACAGTCTTATTTCTCCTGTAATTCAGATTTAATAGTTATGATATGAGTTTTGGAGAAGTCTGCATTTTAATAAACAAACTTAAAAACAAAACTATAATAAACCTATTATTCAAAAATTTAACTTTTTTGGTGCAAAGGAAAAAGAAGTTGAAGTAATATGAATAAAGGTGTATAGGTGCTCCTTGGACAGTAAATTAACCTGAAATTGGAGCCCTTGACATGAAGTATCTCTCCAACAAACCAATATGCCATGGTCTCTTTGCAAAACAAAGTGCTATACTGGGAGGGACAGAAACCCAGTTTGAAAATCATGGGTGATATGGGCCAGAGCTGAGGATTACTGCAGTAGCAAACAACCCCTAGTGTTTGAGAGGCATAAAGCAACAAAAATTTACTTCTTGTTCCTGCTCAATGTCCATCATGGACCTTTGCTATTGTAGTCACTCAGGGATTCAGGATGATGGAGTGGCTGCTAGGTGCACTTGACATCGACCTCTATGTCAGAGGAAAGGGCAAGGCTCTAAGAGTTAATGCTCTTGCAAGTAAATACCAGATTTTGGTTTCAGCAATTAAATGCTTATGACTCATTGGCTAAAACTAGGCACCGAGGTGTTTCAAACACAAGAGACAGGAGAGCAGTCCTACTATGGGCCTGAAAGGAGATGTGGGGGGAAATGCAAATAATTTAGCTCCCAACAATTACAACTATCACAAACCACCAATTTTTTTTTTGCTCTGAGAACTGTTTCTGAAACCTGGTGTCTGAACATCAGTGAACCATTTAGGTGTCAGCTAAAGACACTTTATGACTCAGAAAAATCTATAATGAAAAATGCTGTGCATGAGCTGATCAGACATCAACATTATGTCTTCTCCAAACAGATGGCACAAATGTAAAATCTGTGAAGCAGGAGGAAGAAACTTTAATATTGAAATATGTTCTGCATATTCTGGACAGAGAAATGTGTCTTATTGACTTTTTTTACTAGAAAGTGATTCATTTTCTGACCAGTGCAACTTCACTAGAATTTATGTAAACAATTCATCATCCCAAACTGCATTTTGATTAGTTCAATTAGAATTTCTGCTTCATGGTCACTGAACAAAAGGAACTTACAGTGTGGAGAGAGGTCAGATATTTGCCTTACCACTCAGTTATTCAATGCAGAATACATAAAATTTGTTCAGATAGCAGAAGATAACTAATTTTTAAGGCATAATTCCTTTCCTAAACAATACAGCTTTCCTGTAAACTTTTAATGGACTTTCCACTTAAAATTTTGTGATACCCCATATTTTTTGAAACAGTATCTTCTTCTTTATTCTTTACAGAACTTTCTCACTATTCAATGAGAAGTCAGTATAGTAATTGTCTGTATTTTCATTATATTATTAATGCCCATACCTGAATTCACTCAGTTCTTGAAAAGAAAAACAATGTCAGTAAACAATTCAAAAGTGTTCACATTGTGCCTGAAAGAGGAAAATTTAAAATTATGTATCCAATTTCTAAAGAGTTTCAGATTCCATTTTCTGAGAATTAACTTGTCTAATGTATGATCTATATCTATATCTATATCTATATCATCTATATCTATGACTATTTCTATATCTATATCTATATCTATCTATAAAATTTTATAGGGCCATTTATTTCAGTAGCCTCTTCAGGGTTTTTTTTTTTTTTTTGGTTGCATGGCATTGTTTGGCCTCAATTATTTAAGAAAAAACTAAAAAGCAGGAATGTGGATAAGTTATAATGTTAGTAATTATGAGTTTGAAAAGGTCATTGATGAACTTGAAATTATAGCAGATGGCAAATGGGCAATTTAAAGCTATGTTCTCTCTATGCTGATAAAGGCCTAAGATAAAGGGTGGGGAAAAAGTTAGTTTACAGCTGTAACTACACAAAACACACAGTTCATTCTTGTTTTGTACTAATTATGCATTGATTCTTATTATTTATTATTTGTTGATGTTTACTTATTTTATTAATTATTAACTGTTCATTAATTATTGTATTATTTTCTAAATAAAGGACTGTATAGTCTAATTTGGTATTGAAAATAAATTAATTTCATATGGATCCATTGATTAAATGAAATTATAGTCCTATAGACACCAACAGAACAAAGTGCATGGAGAGTTTTGTGAGAACTCTGCATATCATATCACTGGTAATAATTTCCACACCACATTCGAGTTCACCAGGAAATTCATCGAGGACCTTCCAGCAATCACTGATTCTCTGAGGGCCCTTCCAGTTGCTCCTTTTGCTGAGTCTCAAACTCGATGTCTCATGTTTCAGATCTCTGTTGTTGCAATGTACCACTTTGATATCAAAAATATGTGCCAGTTAAGTATTGCTGCACTAAAAACAAGAGAAAATAACACTCACAAAAAGTTTATTTAATCCCAATTTAGAGATTCATAAATTAAAGTAGTAATAGTTTGTTTTTGCCTCTTAGTGACTATAAAAATTTAAAATACAGAACATATTGTTAACAATGTGGAAGGATATGTTGATCTAAAATGTTACCATATCTATGCTCTGACTGAAAAGTGGTAAAATACCAAATTATATATTAAATTTGAATAAATCAGGGATATGATATGATTTCCAATATAATCATTAAAATTTGTTAAAGAACATTTTAAAGAATAAGATGATAGAGGAGAAACAAATCTAGTTAACACAACAAAGGGAAGAAAGAAGGTAAAGTGGAGTACAAATCAGATGGATCAAACAGCAAAAATATAATAGATGTTCAATTTAAACAAATATACTAGCAGCTACAAGAAATGCCTATGAACCAAATATTTCCGATAAAAGCCAAAGATTATCAACTTTAAAAGATTCAATCATGTGCTACTTATAATGACACATCTTAAATAC